>JAJOOR010008503.1:0-58724 GCA_036250505.1 Solanum acaule | reverse complement strand
CATAAAACACCAAACACTACCCAGCTGAGAAACAGATTTCGTCACTTACCAAAAAGAAGTGTGTGTTCTTGAATTCCAGCCAAAAAGGGCCAAGTTTCTCTTGTGATTTTGAAGAACACTCTGTTTAGATATGTTTCTAAGGTTCTAAGGCTTGAGAAAAACGAAATTACTAAAGGAGGGGTGAAAATATATAGTCAACAAGTGATGTTTATCCCTTGGGCAGCTGTCCTTCAAAGGTGCTGCCCAAGAATTTGTGTGCTGCCCAAAATGTACACATATATATCTATATGTATATCCCTTAACTTCCTTTTAAAGTTATACAAAATTCTAATTAGGATATTACCTAAACACCCCATCACAAATCCTTAAATTACGATAAGAATTTATGCTAAGCAAGTTGGCAATTATCACAACGCTTCAAGTTCCCAAAATGAGACTAAAACATATTCTAGTAATTAAGCAACGGTAAATCTACATGAGACTCTTGGTGAGTATTTAGGGTTGTTACACTCACGAACTGTGAAAGGGACTACAGACCGTGAAGATGGTCTTGGTTTGTGGTCTAGAAGCTGGGGTTTTGGGGTGTGATCCACGAGCCCCTACCACAACCCGTGTGGAGGACCATGGACCATGAAGGTCCCCGTGGTCCTCACTTGGGCTGAGGTCTGGAGGCTCAGGTCTGGGGGACTACTGGATAGCCTTCACTGACCACCCCACGACCCATGTAAAGGACCACTGACCGTGAAGGACCTCGTGGTCTTCACTTGGGCTTAGGTGTCTAAGGGACTTGCTAGGGGGGCTACTGCCTAGACGTCACGGATGCCACAATGGCCCATCGTCAAGATCACGAACAGGTCAATGGACCACAGGTTTGTGGTCTGATGTCTGGGCCTGGTGAAGTCCAAGTCATGACCATGGGCAGGTCAACGGACCATGGACCTTATCATTGTCCGTGAACCCTGTCGTGGTTCATTGGTTCAGGTAAATTTTCTGCAAATTTTTTTCTAGGTCTAGTTTTTGAGGTGTTACAGTATCTCCCTCGAATGAAGACTACACTAGCTGAAATGGAGGGGATGAGCTGCAACCCTACCACTAAACACTGGAAACTGATTTCTGATTGAACTAAGTTCCAAGAACATGCAAATATGTTGGAAATGCAGGTACAGACTGAAGGAACATGATACTAAGAATGAAATTGTGCATGAATAACTGAAAAATTGTAGAGGAACTATTACCTAAAGCTGAAATGGAATCAGAAGGAAAGAGGTAAGGATACTTGGCCTTCATCGTTGCTTCTGCTTCCCAAGTAGCTCCCTCTATGGACTGACTCCTCAACAAAACCTTCACTGAAGCGACTTCTTTGTTTCTCAACCTTCGAACATGACGATCAAGGATTTCAACTGGTACCTGTTCATAAGTGAGACTATCCTTCACAGCCACACTTTCTAAAGGTTCTATAGATGTTGGGTCACCCACACACTTCTTCGACAATGAAATATGGAAAACCGGATGCACTGCTGCTAGTTCTGTTGGCAACTCTAACTGATAAGCCATTTTACCAATCCTTTTCAAGATCTTGTAAGAGCCTACATATCTAGGACTGAGCTTCCCTTTCTTGCCAAATCTCATTACCCCTTTCATAGGCGACAGTTTCAGGAAAACCCAATCATCAACTTGGAACTCTAGTTCCCTTCTCCTCACATTTGCATAAGACTTCTGGTGACTCTGGGCCATCTTAAGTCTATCTCTAATGAGTTGCACTTTCTCCATAGCATCAAGAATTGAATCTGGCCCTATCAAGGCTGCTTTACCCACTTCAAACCAACCAACAAGAGATCTACATCTACGCCCATACAATACATCATAAGGGGCCATCTGAATGCTGGAATTGTAACTATTATTGTAGGTGAACTCTATAAGAGGAAGGCGATCATTCCAACTACCCTTGAAATCAATCACACAAACACTCAAAATGTCTTCTAAAGTCTGAAAGGTACGCTCTGCCTGACCATCCATCTGCGGATGAAATGTTGTGCTAAGGTTAACTTCGGTACAAAGACCTTTCTGAAATGATTCCAGAAATAAGAGGCAATTTGAGAACCTCTATCTTAGATGATAGACAAAGGAACCCCACGCAACCTAACTATCTCATTAATGTAAAGCTTGGCATAGTCCTCTACTGAATTTGTAGTCTTGACTGCCAAAATGCGTGAAGACTTAGTAACCTTAACAACTATCACCCAAATAGAGTCATGCTATCTGCGGGTACGAGGTAAACCTGTGATGAAGTCCATTTGATCACTTCCTACTTACAAGTAGGAATGTCGATCTCTTGAGTCATACCTCTGGGTTTTTGATGTTCTACCTAGACTTTCTGACAAATGGGGCACTTAGCCACAAAATCTACTATATCTCTTTTCATACCATTCTACCAATAGACTTCCCGCAGATCACGGTACATCATACTGGCACCTGGATGAATAGAATATGTGGAGTTATGGGCTTCTGCAAGAATCTGTTGTCTCAACTAACCTACCTTTAGAACACAAAATCGACCCTGATAGCGAAGCACACCATCTCCCCATTGGGAGAAAACCTCAACCCTCTACTGGTGGAATGCACTCTTTAGTTCAAGCAATATCGTATCACTATCTTGTTTTTCCTTTACCTCCACTACCAAAGAAGATTCTGACCCATTCTAAACCGTTACACCACCATCTTATATACTCATAAGACGAACTCCTAAGCGAGCAAGTATGTGAACCTTTTTGGCTAGTTCCTTTCTTTCTTCCTCAAAATGTGCTACACTACCCATAGACAGTTTACTAAGAGCATCTGTTACTATATTTTCCTTACAAGGATGGTAATGTACACTTATATCATAATCTTTGAGGTACTCAAGCCATCTCCTCTGGCGAAGATTCAACTCTTTCTGGGTGAACACATATTGAAGGCTCTTATGGTCTGTGAACACATCTACGTGAACACCATGCAGATAATGTCTCCAAATCATAAGCGCGAACAACACTATTGCAAGCTTAAGGTCATGAGTTGGATAGTTCTTCTTATGCACCTTAAGTTGTCTAGAAGAATAAGCTATAACCTTACCTCACTGCATCAACACACAACCTAGGCCGACTTTGGATGAATCACAATAAATCACATAACCTTCTGAACCTTCTAGCAGAGTCAAAACAGGAGTTGTAGTCAACCTAGTTTTCAATTTGTGAAGATCTTCTCACAATAATCTGACCACTGAAAGATGACCTTTTTCTGAGTCAACTTAGTTAATGGAGAGGCTATAGATGAAAATCCTTCCACGAACCTTCTGTAATAATCCGCTAAACCGAAGATACTTTTGATATCTGTAGGAGAGGTAGGTCTGGGCCATTGTTTCATTGCTTCTATTTTCTAAGAATCAACTTGGATCCCTTCACTAGACACAATGTGACCAAGGAAAGCAACGGATTGCAACCAAAACTAACATTTGCTAAACTTAGCAAATAACTGGTGATCTTTGAGAGTTTGCAGAACAACCATTAAATGATTCACATGTTCTTTCTCATTCCTAGAATAAATGAGGATATCATCAATAAAAGACGATATCAAACAAGTCCAAGTACTGCTTGAACACTCTGTTAATCAAGTCCATGAAAGTTACCGGAGCATTGGTTAGTCTAAATGACATAACTATAAATTCATAATGACCATACCGAGTTCTAAAGGCTGTCTTCGGAATGTCACTATCTCTGACTTTGAATTAATGATAACCTGATCTGAGGTCTATCTTCGAGAAATTACTAGCTCCCTAAAGTTGGTCAAACAAGTCATCGATCCTAGGGATGGGATACTTATTCTTGATTGTGATCTTGTTCAACTGCTATAGTCAATGCACATTCTGAGAGAACCATCTTCCTTCTTCACAAACAATATTGTTACACCCCATGGTGAAATATTAGGTCTGATCAAGCCCTTATCTAGAAGGTCTTTCAACTGCTCTTTCAATTCCATAAGCTCAGCTGGAGTCAATCTGTAGGAGGAATAGCGATAGGTTGGGTCTTGGAAGGAGATCAATTCCAAAGTCGATTTATCTTTCGAGAGGAAATCCAGGAATATCTTCTGGAAATACTTCTGGAAACTCATTAACTACTGGGACTGACTCAAGGGTTGGGGTTTCAAATCTTCAATCCTTAATCTGAACTAGATGATAGAGATAACCCTTAGAAATCATCTTTCTTGCCTTAAGGTAAGAAATGAATCCACCATAGGCGCTAAGCTACTACCCTTTCATTCTAGGATTCGTTCGTCTGGAAACTGAAAATGAACAATCCTAGTTCTACAATCAGCTGAGGCATAACAGGAACGTAACCAATCCATGCCTAGAATGACATCGAAATCTACCATTTCTAACAATACAAGATCTGCTGAGGTGACTTTCTGAGAGACTGTGATGGGGCAATTTCTGTATAGCCATTTAGCTATGACTAGGTCACCGACTAGAGTAGAGACCGAGAAAGGTTTTGAGAGAGTTTCTGGACTAACACTGAATTTGACTGTTATATAAGGAGTTAAAAAGAAAAGAGTAGCCACTGGATCTAACAATGCATAAACATCAAAGTCAAATACTCGTAACTTACCAGTGACTACATCTAGAGAGTCTTCCTGATCCTGGCGAGCCTGAAGAGCATATAACCTGTTTTGGAGTTGACCGCCACCTGTACCAGATGAGTTACCCTGCTGAGTCGGGTGACCTGTTGCTGCTACTGAAGTTTTGGACTGAGCTCTACCATTGTTACCTCTTTGACCCTGTTTAGAAGGACTATTCTTCAACCTGTGACAAGACTGACCACACCCAAAGCATCTTTACTTTCTTGCAAGGCACTCGCTCGGATGGTTCTTACCACACTTAGGACAAGTTGGGTAGGTTATGGGCCCTGAAACACTACCTTGAGTCTTAGAGCCTAAAGCCCTACCTTTTTTATCATTACGAAATATGAAGGATGGAACACTGGCTAATGAAGGTGCTAGAGTTGGTGAATTTTGCTGAAACTGCGAGCGATTACCACTACCCAATTTTTGTTGAGAATATTCATAGTTTCCGGTCCTAGCCTTCTTATTCTCCTTGGCATGTTCCCTAAGCTTATCACCCTCAACCTACTGAGCATGAATCATGAGCCTAGAGATGTTCATATTCTCAAGTAATATGGCATTCCTACAATCTATTTTCACAAGATCAGATACCCCATACATGAACTTGTTCATTTGAGCCCTAGATTCAGCAACCATGTGAGGAGCATACCTAGAGAGTTGGGTGAACCTGAGTCCATACTCTTGGACCGTCATAGAACCCTACCTCAAATTCATAAACTCCTGAGTTTTTGCTTCTCTCAACTCTCTTAGGAAGAACCTATCCAGAAAAGTCTCACTAAAGCAATCCCAAGTGATAGGAGCGGCATATGTACCCCTGTTCTCTTTCCACTTAGTGTACCAGATATGAGCTACATCCTTAAGTTGGTAAGAGGCCCACTCAACCCGATCATTCCTAGTTACCTGCATCACTCCAAAGATCTTCTTGACCTCATCAATGAATTTTTGGGGATCCTTCTCAGTCTGCGATCCTAAGAACTTAGGCGGATTCATCCTAACAAAATCACAGACTCAAGCAGCAGCTGACCCAACATTAGCATCTGTTGGAACTGGAACCTACTCATTGTTCTGGTTGGTCACACTCTTTGCCAACAACTGGATAGCGTTCTGAAATTTAGCATTCAAAATTTCCTGATCTGGGACTGGAGGAACTCCTTTAGCATTAGTGGGGATAACTCTACGAGGAGGAATGATCTGAAAACACAAAACGTCAAGTTAGAACGAGGAATTTAGATCACACCCTACGCACGATAAGAGTAACAAAGAGATTAAAGTTTTCCCTAAAACACTTTCCAGCCTCCCTCTCATTAGATGTGGTGCACTTCACACCCATGAAAATGACTCTACTTATTGTGACTTTTCAAACATCCTAAGATACTTAAACCTAGTGCTCTAATACAAAGTTTATCACGCACCGTGGCTACCCCCTGAACGCAACAAGGGACCTAGGATCATGAGTGACCCCAAGCTAACCCTGCTGGTATAATCATAAGCAGAGTAAAGATAAACTGAACAATAAAACTCTGTGGAAGCTAAAATATAATAAACTGAAATGATGGGGAATACCCATATACTAATCTGAATATATGAAACACTGTGAGTTTGAGTACAAATGAGAAATCAAACTCTAAGACTAAAGATGGAACAAACATTATCCAAAATAAAGCCTCTACTGACTAGAAATGTTAGGACGTGCCCCAACTAGATCTAACAAAATTGCAACTAAAGCTAAAAGAGATAAAGATAGTCATGTCAGTAGTCCTCAAAGAATGAGGACTCACCACTGATATTGTTGAACTGAAGATCAGGAACCCATCTATGTGTGATCTGACTGCTGAGAACTTGGACCTACATCACGAGAAGATGTAGCAGAGAGTATGCGTCAATACTTGAAAGGTACTGAGCATGTAGGATAGAGTAATACTAAATAATAACATAACTGAATCGAAGAATATAAAGCAATAAAATGATCTAAGCATAATAATGATACTAAAAGCACTAAACATAGCTAAACTGAATGCAATGACCAAGTTTATAACATGCTGAGACTGAATACTGAACTATACTAATAACATGGCCAATGCAATAGAATCTGACTAAACTATAAGGGAGCTATTAATAACCGACATAAAACCACATTAGCTAAACATGGAGTCCGATGTATACGCCCCATCGAGAGGACCCTATATACCCTGCCACAGGTATAGAGGCATGCTGGAGTGATCACTAAAATGATGCCCTTAAAGGGGACTTACCACCTACGGGACACGTAGTTCTAGGACTTGAGGGTTACTGAAACTAGTCCACTCGATATTAAGCTTCCCATATGATTAAGTAGTTAACATTTTATGATTGTAATACTGTAGTACTGGATAGATCAAAACTGACATGCAAACTGAGAATGCACATTAATATACTGAAAATAATGCATTAGAAATCTAAGGTATGTTTATATATATTTGAATTTAATAACCTAGCATATGTAATTCATGAACTAAAAGAACTGCATAGGGTACTGGATCTTAGCATGAATTTGGGAAAAACAATATTATTACGATATAATATGATTTGGATAATTCTAACAGTTGAAAACCCAACAATTCTAACAGTCAAGAAACCCTAAGTCTAGATAATACTAAGAATAAAGTAATCAAGAATCTGACTGAAAATGAAAGACCCAATGGGTGAAAGGACCAACTAGTGAAATCCCACATACCTAGTGATGAATTCCACAGAGAAATCCTTCGATTTCCGTGCTAGAACTGATTGAATCTTGTTGCATTATTGAACTAGTGTTTGGTCACCTCTTTTTTCTCTGTACGCTCTAAATTTCTAAGTTTTGATGAAAGATTTGACTTAGGTAAGATCTAGTTATGTCTCTAGGCTAAAACTATCCAAAACCACGTAGTTTAGGGTTAAAATGATGTAGTTTAAGTGTCCAATGAATAGGGGAAAATACCGAAATAACCCCACTTAAAAGTCTGACATGGCTGACCACGGCCACTCTTACGGACCCTGAAAGGGACCACAGACTGTGAATATGGTCATGGTTTGTGGTCCAGAAGCTAGGGGTTCTAGGGTCGTATCCACGGGCCCCTACCACAGCCCAATTGGAGGAACATAGACCGTGAAGGTCCCCGTGGTCCTCAGTTGGACTGAGGTCTGGAGGCTCAGATTTGGGGGCCTGGATAGCCTTCACATATCACCCCATGGCCCGTGTTAAGGACCATGACCGTGAAGGTCCTCATGGTCTTAACTTAGGCGTGGGGGTCTAATGGACTGGCTAGGGGGGCTACTGCCTAGACGTCACAGACGCCAGCATGGCCCGTCGTCAAAACCACGGTCCGTGAAGGTGCCTGTGGTCTGATGACTGGTCCTGGTGAAGTCCAAGTCATGACCACGGGCAGGTCAACGGACCGTGGACCCTATCACGGTCTGTGAACCCTGTCGTGGTTCACTGGTACAGGTAAATTTTCTGCAATTTTTTTCTATGTCTGGTTTTCGAGGTGTTACACATGTCCTATAGACCACCGGGTACGAATTAGGAGAAAGAACTTATAGAGTTAAACTTTATCGCATGACTTAGGAGTAATGAAAGAAGTCCAGTTTCGCAATCATCTTGTAGCCTCTCATTCATAAATGTGGCGCTCTTCATACTCATGAACAAGACTCTACTAGATGTGGCTTATGAGACATAATCCTACGATTATTCTAAACCTTGTGCTCTGATTACCAAGTTTGTCACGACCCAGGGCCATCCCCTAGACGTAACATGGTGTATAGAACCCCGAAGGACTCCATACAAGCCACTTAGTATTCATAACATAAGAAATAGAGCAATAAGCGTAAAAACACATGTCAAGTCTAAAATTTTTATGATAGAAACACAGAAGTCTAGACACTAAGTTTCAACATAGCCATCTATTACAATGTTTGAATGAAATAGGGCCTAGCCTATATAACATGTCCAAAAGGGAAAGTACATGAAAGAAACTACAGCATAGGAAAAATCCATTCTCGAACCATGAGGACTCACCAAGCTTGGAAGATACTCAAGTCCAAGCTCTAGCCACTAGAATGATCACCTCGAGAACCAAACCCTACACTTGGGAAAATGTAGGAAAAGTAGGCGTTAGTACAAAAATACACTAAGTATGATAGGTATGCGTAAAAACATTGAAAACATGTCTAAAGTGACATTTCATTTGAAAGTATGCAATTTATCAATTTAAACATGATTTGAGAGTTTAGAGAGCATAAGTCATAAAACATAGTCAACATAGTCGTCACCAGCTTAAAAGCTTTTGAAGTTCATATACCAAGCTTATTGAGTAACCATAGTTCATAATTCATATTCTTGTTCATATTATATTTGTGGGAATATGCCTTAACCGACATGAGACCATGTGAGCTATACATGATCCCGCAATATTACCCACATCGAAAAGCGTTGTCCAACTTGTCTAAGGTAGAACCATACTCTTAACTTAGGTCGATCCACTAGCTAATGACCTATGAGGGCACATAGTTTATGGGATAAGGAGATTGCTACTAGAAACCTGGACTCTACTAGTGTGGAAGGCTTCCATCATATGAGACATACTTGGGAAACCCGGACTCAATTAGCGTAAAAGGAATCCCATTTGGAAAGCCGGACTCAACTAGCGTAAAAGTTTCCATCTCATATACAATATCCACTCGGTGCTAAGCATTAATTGCCATGAAGTTCTAATTAAGTCTAGACTTAACTCATATTCATGGAACAATGTATTTACACTCAACCCGACATAATTCATAGGATAGCTCTTGGATCATGCGTGAGAAAAGCCTTTATCCATCCATGTCTCCATACATATCTTAGATTCTATTAGGTGAGAATGTCCTTTCAACCTTAGAATCTTCATATGTGAGAAAACCTTTCACATCATATTCATATTCATGCATAGGTTTGTGTGTGAGAATTTCCTTTCAACAACACAATAACAACATCATAATTATTAACACTTTACTCTCAAATTGTTCTTAAAGCATTTACATAATTCTCATAAAACATGCATAATCTCATACTTGGCCTTTTCATGGCTCAAAACATACCTTCAATCAACACGTCAAGAACTCTTGCATTAGTCATGGATATCACCATAATTCAAGTAACCGAATCACTACATGCATAATTTCATAATGTTCATTTTTTATCAACAAACACACATCATAAGATCACAACTGAGAAATATGGAGATTTCATGGGTTCTTGGGGATACATCATAAAAACCATAGGAAATCATCAATTCATGCTTAATATAACATAATCCAATCATTAGAATCAAGTTTGAAAGGAACCCATGACTTTGGAATCAAACCCTAACTTTTAGGGATTTCTATCTTTGAAATTGGAGATTTGAGAGGACTCCATGGATAAAGGACTACCATACCTTACCAACAAATCCCAATGAAATTGAGTAAAAAAATTTGCTCCTTGAACCCTTGCTCCAACTTCCTTCGTCTTCTTCTTCTTCAAGTTCTACAAAGAGAATATTAGGATGAATTTTGGGAATTGATTGGGGTTTTGGAAAATAATGAGTTGAATGACTTAATTTACGGTTCTAAATTCCTTATATAGGTGGTTTAGATTAGGGTAAAATGACACCACTTAATACTAATTAAAACTGAAAATACCCAAAGTACCCCTAACTTAACCACCAAAACTGTCCCTAGGTCACCACCCACGAGACCACGCTGACGGGCAGTGGATGGACCCACGGTCCATTCTGGTCAATTGTGGTTTGGTGACATTAAATTTGGCCAACCACGAAACCTTCATTCACGGGGCGTGGACCCACACATAGGGTATGGGTCCTGCCATGGTCACTTCCCTAGGAAGTTTTCTAGGGGTCCTCCTCAAGGGCCCATAGTTGGTCCTTGAGGGGTGGTACCTTGACGTTCTAACACGAAATCCTCTATTTTAAGAACGGGGAGTTACATCCATGACTCTAACCCTTACGTTAAGCTCTAGTTTGGCCTACTAATTTATGGGTTGTTACAAAGAACAAAGATGAAAAAGAAAACATAGCCATCAAGCTTTGAATCCCAACTTCCATTTGGATTCGAATCGTGTACCACGTCTTCCACCTCCTCTCCTTCGTAGCATTTCGTTTCTGCTCCTTTTACTCAATATCTCAATCGTTGGGACAAGCTCCAACACAATATGGCATAGGGTTTTCTCCAAAATTCTAAAAACACCCTTACTTTTAATGTTTTCACGCCTCAACTCCACGCAGGTACGCTGCACAGGCCCTTGGACGTGTGACTGGTGCGCAGAGAACTAGTATGCAGCAGGGCGCGCGAAGAAGCAGCTACTCCAATTTTGCTCATTTTTTCTTTCATTGACTTTCTTTTTTCCCTTTTTCACTAATCATGTTCAAAACTTGAATTGACCACCTTATATACATGAAAAGTACACCAATAATTGAAAATTTTACATTAAAAGTTATCTTAACTTTTGTGTTTCAAATTGAAGTAAAAACATGATGCACACAAAGTGTTTGATAAAATTTCTCAATGGGTACAAATGAAAAAAATTTAAGAAAAGAGAGGGAATAAAAAAGAAAGCAACCCAACTTTGTGATTTTGGGTGCACATTGCTAAACTTGGAATGCCAATATTACTATACTAAGTGAATTATTTTCTTCTCAGCAAGATACTCAACCTAATGGAGAATCCACGAAGGCGAATTTTTTTTTGGGGTTATTCCAGGCATAAAAGCAAGTTCTTCAACACAAAATGGTTCAAATTTTTTGAAGGGAAACGAGCAAGAACCGTTGAAATGATATGATGCCACCAAATTTGTTTCTTGGGAGGCTCAACAACGGTTTAAGGTGAAATCATTCAAAAAGGCCACTGTAGAAAAGTAAGTTGGGTGAGGTTCGTTGATAGGTGATTGTTAGCAGGTTTATCAAGAGATTGTGTGGCACAAATGGGAAGTTCTTTTTTAGCAGCCTGAGGAGGCTAATATGACAGTTCTGATGGAATTCTATGCAAACTTGCCGGAGCATCAGTATAAAGTGTGCATTGTACAAGGAAGATGGTGAATTTTGCACAAGAAGCCATTGAAAGCGCCTATAACTTCCCAAAATTTAGTGCTAGAGCAGAGGATGAAAACCGTACAACATACATGAAAGAGCCTTAAAAAGGAGACATGTTCATTGATGTTATTTGTACATCAAGACAACCAGTGCATTGGTTGAAGGAAAATCACAAATTCCCCTTCAAGAACTTGAAAACTTAGGCAAAAGTGTTGGTTTCATATTATCACTAGCCGTATACTTCCCTCTACCAATACTACTCAGGTGCATGGTTTTAGAGCTTCTCTTATTTTTTGTTTGATGACCAAATTGCGTGTCCTGCCTGGACTATTGATTGTAGAAGATATGTTAGATAAATCCACTTCTCCCAAGTATTGTATTTCTTTCCAGCTCTTATTACAAGGCTATGTAGACTTTCTTATGCTAAATTCAAGAACTTCGATGTTATTCTAATGGCTGGTCCAAAGTTCAAAGCAGATAGAATGACAATTGGAAAATTAGTACGACAGTCCGCAAGTACTCAAGAAGTAGGCAGGGATGACTTTGATGATGTGGAAGAGTTGTCCAATCATGTAGTGCCGCCTACCCAAATAACTCAGGATTCTGTGGGGTGGTCATGGGATGAGTGATTTCACTCTCTTGAAACTCAGGTAGATGTGCTACACTCTTCGGTGGTTGATATGCATAGGAAGATAGATAAGCTTACTGTCAACACGGGAAAATCGAATAGAAAGATCATGGCTTGGTTACGCACACTTGGTCGAACATGCACAATGTATCCAACCACGGTTTTTGATACTGATTGAACAAGCGGACATGGAAGTTTCCTTCACTTTTGCAGTTTCTTTATGACAAGGGGACATGGCATAGCTTAAGTGTGGGGGTGAAGTAGTTGTAAATTTTATTTTATTTTGAAAAAGAAATTTCCTTTTTAGGATAGCTTCTTTGTTGTACTTTTATGGGCTGCTTATCTGATTCTTTTACCATAATCCTTTTTTTAAAATCGGACATTTTTTAGGATAGGAGTCATAGCATAGTTGCTTACCAAGTGTTACAGGTAGAAATTGATGCATTCCTATGTAGAGGTTGTGTTGCTTGCTTTATTGAAATTTGCTACTTGTTGGCATGAGAACTTGAGGCATAGTCAAACCTTGAATATTGTGTGGCGAGATGATCTTGATGTGTACTCATGTTTGAAAGAATCTAGAACTTGGCATGGTACTTTTTTGAGGCAAAATATTAGGAATTTTTGAATAAGAATATGATTGTAGGCTTTCTTTGATTAACCCTATTCTATCCAAAATTCACCAAACTTTGATGATAAGTATCCCTAGTCAACCAATTTGAGCAATATAATAATTTATTTTCTTTGATTAGCAGATACATCATTTTAGTCTAATCCCCCGGGAGTCACTCTCTTAATTGGAAGAATAAACAACTTCACAGAAGTGATTTAAAAACAAAAAAAAAAAAACAAAAACAAAAAAAAAGGTGAAGATGAGAGAAAGGCAACGAATGTTGTTGGATGTGTTTTCAAAAGAAGACGAAAGTTTCAAAAGAAAAAAAAGAGAAGTGAAAAAGAGAGAGGGAAAATGACTTTCCACAAACAACCTTACCATAAATTATACATGAGTTTAACTTGACAAGTCCTACATTAGTGGAGTAATCAAGTCCTACATTAGTGGATAATTACTCAATTGCCCAGCTTATTGTATTCTGAAAAAAACATGATGTATTTGTTTGTGAGTGGCAGTGAAATGAGAATTTATTTATGATGTGTGAGCATAGGTCCTGTGAATAAATGACATCTTTTTGTTGTGGTAAAGTTCAAGGATTGATTTTTTCTTAAATTTCAGTTTCACTGAGTAGTGATTTAATGATGAAAATTGCATGCGCCAATAGGGATGGTTGAAGTCAATAACTATTTCTAGTGATTTTATTTTTAAGGTCTAGAGGGGATCATGTCTGTTCTAAATTTCTCGGCAAGAGCAAAAACTCAAGTGTGGGGGTATTTGATGGGAAAATAAAATGAGATCTATTATCACAAATGATGACTCGTGGTGTACCAAATCTAGTAAAAATATTTGTTCTCAAGAACTGGCACACCACAAGAGCATCATTTTTCCTAGTAGGAATTGCCTCGACCCATTTAGATACATAGTCAACTGCTACCAGGATATATTCAAAAGAGTGGGAAGAAGGGAAAGGTTCCATTAAATGGATGCCGCATATATCAAAATATCACATATAGAGAATGAATTTTGGGGCATCTTATTCTTCTTTCTTATATTACCTGTCTTTGGCAGCTGTCACACTGAACCACATACTCCCGTGCATCCTTTAATAAAGATGGACAATAGAACCCTGCTTCTAGCACCTTGGAGACTGTTCTATTTCCACCATAATGTCCACCTGCTGCTCCATCATGACAATGAAACAATATATTGTCCATCTCTTGTTTAGGTACACATCTTCGAATGATGCCATCTGCACAAATTTTAAACAAAAAAAGGTCATTCTCGAAATTATTTCTTACCTCGCTTCGAAGTTTCCACTTCTTCTCATAGCTCAGATCTTGAGGCACCCATCCCCTAACCAAGTAATTGGCTATGTCTTCTTACTGAGGTACTCTTTCAGAGATTTCAAAGACTGAAAATGATTGCTCATCTGGAAATTCCTCTTTAATTGGTATTATCTCCACAGGAGGATTTTCCAGTCTTTACAAATGATCTGCTATATTTTTTTCTGTACCTTTTCTATCAATGATCTGGAGGTCGAATTCTTGAAGAAAAAGAACCCATCTCAAAAGTCTTGCTTTTGCTTCCATCCCCTGCAACAAATATTTTGAATCTGAGTGATCAGTGTGAACAATTACCTTGCTCCCTATCAAGTATGATCTAAATTTGTCGAATGAAAATACCACAACAAACAATTCCTTCTCAGTGGTTGTATAGTTCACCTGTGCATTGTTTAGTGTTCGACTGTCATAGAAATTTCATCTAAATAAATTGTCTCTCTTCTGTCACAACACTACACCCACAGCAAAATCAGTAGCATCACACATAAGCTTAAATGGTTGACTCCAATCAGGAGTAACATTTATAGGGGCACTCGTTAGCTTCTCCTTTACAAGGTTAAATGCCCTTAGACAATCAGTTGTGAATGAAAACTTGGCATCTTTTGTGTGCAAGGTAGTTAAGGGCTTAGAAATACTAGAGAAATTTTGAATAAATCTCCAATAGAATCTTGCATATCCTAGAAAACTTCTTATGCTCTTCACAGATGTTGGTGGTGGTAGTTTAGAAATGATCTCCACCTTGGCTTTGTCTACTTCTATGCCATCAACCTAAACCTTGTGCCCCAACACTATTCCTTCTCTAACCATGAAGTGACACTTTTCCCAGTTTAGAACCAAGTGACTCTCTTCATAATGCCTTAAAACAGCTTTAAGATTCATTAGGAAATTGTCAAAATCTTCACCAAACAAGGTGAAATCATCCATGAAAACCTCTAAGGATTTTCCATTCAATTCAGCGATTATAAGCATCATGCATCTCAGGAATGTTGCACAAACCAAAATTTGATTGTAGCCAGAGTACCCATCAAGAAAACAATAAAATCCCTTGCCAGCTACCTTCTCCAAAATTTGATCAATGAAAGGAAGCGGGAAATGGTCGTTCCTAGTTGCATTATTCAGCCCTCTATAGTCTACACACAATCTCCACCCATTAACAGTTCTTGTCATGATCAATTCATTATTATCATTCTTCACTATAGTCATTCCTCCTTTCTTTGGTACCATATGAATTTTGCTATCGAAGAGCTGTCAGAAATTGGGAATATGATTCCCCCATCAAGAAGTTTAAGAACTTCTTTCTGTTCTACTTCTTCCATTTTCTCATTCAGCTTGTGTTATGGGTCTACCGCTAGCTTGCTATTTTCCTCCAACAGGATTTTGTGCATGCATAATGCAAGGTAATCCCCTGAATATGTGCAATAGACCACCCGATAGCCTTCTTGTATCTTCTTAACATATATATCAACTTTGTTTCCTGTTCTTCTGTAAGATAAACTGAAACAATTACTGGAAAACTTTCAAGTTCAAGAAATACATACTTCAAGTGAGTGGGCAACACTTTGAGCTCTGGAGTAAATCTTTGCTTCTCTCTCAAATGTTCCTTTTAGATTTCCTCTAGATAAGATTCTAGTTCCTTTCCTTCTTCTCCAATCTGTGGATAATCCACTTCTTTATTATTCGATTCAGTGATGCATCTCACCAATGATTCCTCCATAAGGTTTTCATTATTATATTCTTCAGCCAGATCAGTCAAAATATCTACCTTGAAGCAGGAGTAGACGTTTTCCTTATCTTGAGGAAATTTTATCATCTTTTTTCATATTGAAGACTATTTTTTCTTCTCCAACTTTGAGCATCAATTTCCCTTCATATACATCGAGTATTGCTCTGCCAGTAGCCAGAAATGGTCTCCAAAGAATTAATGAAACCTCCTTATTTTCATCCATGTCCACCACTATGAAATCCATGGGGAACACAAACTTGTCCACCCTTATTAAAACATCTTCAATTATTCCATCAGGAATGATAGTACATTGATTTGCCAATTGTAAGGACACAGGGATGGACTTAATTATTCCAAACTCTCCTTCTAGTTTCTTAAAAACTAACAGCGGTATGAGGTTTAAAGAGGTTCCTGAGTCGCATAATGACTTTTCAAGTCTAACTTTCCTATAGCAAGGAATAGTGAAACTACTCGGATCACCACATTTTTGAGGTAGATTATTTTGAAGGATGGCATGATGTTTGCGTTATCAAGACACAACTTCCAATACAAGTGTCTACGATCGTACAATAGTTTAGTAACCCAACCAAGGGTTGGGATCGTTCCCATAGGGAGTGGTTTTGAGAATTAATAGAAAAATAAAACTAAGATCTAATTAGTCATAGTTAAAGATATTACCGATTAAAAACATGTTAAATCTAAGGGGGTGACGCAAGCGTCAATTAACAATGGGGATTTTGACACAAGTAAGCAAAACCAACAAAAAAATACAAAAAGTACTAATCAAGGAGACGGGATTCTTGGGATATGATAGGAATACAGGATAAATGAGATTATTGGGTACATGCTTCTGATATAGAATTCATAGAATAATTGTGACTAGGCTAGACTTTAAGGGGAATAAGCTCTCTCTCGAGCAACTTACCCTGTTTCAAGTGGGTTTCTCTCGAACACCCTCTTGATGCATGGAGAACAGCCTCCACCTTAGCCCACTCACTCTATCGAGCTGAGTGTGCGGGAATGAAACTAGGGTTCACTCTCTCAAGCTGAACCTCATGTCGATCCACTCCTATCGGCCATCAATTTAGTAGTCTTAGATTTAGGATCTCTCTCTCAAGCAAGCCGAAAACACATATATGAAATCATATTTGCAACTACAATCTCATTAAGTTTATCCATTACTACTAAACGATCACATTTAAACTACAACTAAACTATCAGCAAGCAAGACCCAACAACTAATCTAACCCATATTCACAAAATCACACCCCAAGAATTGGGGTCTTAGCTAGACATGTAAAATAGATAGAAATTTATACCAAAATGAGTTTACATTCAAATGGGTATGAAGATTTAAGTCTCAAAACAAGCATAGAGTGAAGAATCTACAAGACCCAAGTCCAAATTCTTGGAGTTGAAACCCTTTGAATCTTCAAGTTCTTCAAAACCCTCTCCAAACTTTGAACTCAAAATTATATGATAAAAAATCTATGTTAAAAATATGATATTAAGCTACAACTCTCAACGAGTATTTATAGTTTTCACAAAATTTGTGTTGCAACGGATCATTCGGTGTCGTTAGTTGAGATCGCCGATCAACTCGACGATCCCTCCTTTGGTAGGTTTCATCGTCGTCTTGCTCTATCCTTCAGCATCGTCGTGTGTTGGATCATTGGGCGATATAGTACTGCTTCGTAGAACTCCTCGGTGACACGCCAACTACTTCTTTTCACTACTGATTTGATCCTTTCTTTCAAGGCTCAACACACTGGAACAAAAGGCGAGGTGAGATCATTTGGCGACACGCCGAATGGCTTCGGCGATCCACAAATCTTCATTTCTCCATTCTTTGAGATTCCTTTGTTCCTTTTTGCTCAATTGTGTCCATGCCTTTGTCTCCAAGTCTAAATACCTGAAACTCAAGGTATTTATCAATTTTTGAGACAAAACATGCATTTGAGGACACTAAACCTATTAAAACATATCCCCAAATGAGTCCAATTTATGGACTCATCAACACCCCCAACTTAAACTTTTGCTTGTCCTCAAGTAAAACTCAAGTTCAGCAGTTCAAAAAGGATGTCTCAAACAGTACTACTCAAGATTTAATCATGAATGCACACAACAAGACTCAATTTACTTATGCAAAGATCCAATGTGCACTCAAAGATTCAAGTTGTAACTCACCACTATCAAAGAATCTCATGTTCACAATACTTGCTTCAAATGAAAGTCCACGCTCAACTATAGTGTTCAAATGCCCTCACACAAACAATGATACCATTTTCACACACAATGAGTTAATCATTTAAAAGTTCCGGAATCAGATGCAACACTCACACTCAAAAAGAGGAACACAATACATGTTTTCTCCCATAGGCTTCCCCGTATTTTCCAATCAGCGTTTGTTTCAGCTCACTCAAGATCACTAAGGTCTTTCAAGGCTTGTAACGGAGCTGAGTGCAAAAGTCTGGTCATTTAGGCCAAGTGACTTTCATCCTCATGAAATGTGGTGCTCTCAACACTTCCTTTCCTTTGCCTTCATCAGTTTCTTTAGTGCTCATAAGTCATCCTATTATTCACTTCCCATAGATTGATTAGAACCCCATTTCTTTGGTACTTTATTCCACAACTTTCTCTTTCATTCTTTTTTTTTCTTCTTTCTCCTTTTTTTTATATGGAGGGGTTCCATTTTTCTCAACACCACGGGTTAAAGGAGACTTTCCTTACTCTTCTTGACTTTCCCTTTTCTTTTCACCAGACCCCCAACTTAGGCTTTTAGCCTAAGTTGGCTATTCAAACAAACCACAACTTCATGAAGATTATGGGTAATGGATAATGAAAGGTCATTTTTTTCATCAAGTTTCTTCCAAAGAAAGGTAAGGATCAATGGGTGTTCAAAAGCGGTTCACACAGTCACAAGGTAGGTCACAGGAGAGGTATATGTCAAATTGGCTCACACTCTAAGAAGTTGCCTAAGATCATGTCAAGAGAAAGCCTTACTTAGTCAACCGGACTAACGGGGAAAATTCTAGGATCCATCATGCATAGTTCAAGGTGAGCTCATCACACAAGCCATCGACACTAAAGTCAAACAAGACTCCACACATTTTCTAGTGTTCAACGGTCATCACAAGAGACTCGATTCGACAATAGGCTAGTCACAACGAGATGCAAAGAGTTCACATATTGTCTATGCAACTTCATTTGGCCTCATCGTAGCCGTACATTCATGTTCATTCGATTGCAAGCACTATTCAAGTCATCGATATTGGTTGAAACTAAGACTCAAATTTACCAAGGAACAGCCACATTCAACACACGAGAGGTGTAAAAAATTTTCGGACAGGTCAAACTCATTTTTCAATTAAAACAAAAAGGAGTCATAAGCTCAAACATCCAAAAAATGCAGTATTTACGCAATTTTAAGTAGAACAACCCAAAATATATCAACAAAACATGAATAAGAGTAGCACACAAAAGTGGGGCTCACCCCACCACTAATAAAAATAATTTGTCCCCAAATGCAAATAACACACAATCCGAAATGTAAAATAAAGAAAGATAGAGAGGGAGGTAAAGAGGGAATGTTATCTACGTAGTCGCTCCATCTTTCGGGTCCTCAGTCCTCAGTCCCTAGAGTGACCTCAGAAGGAACAACAGTGCCAGCTTCACCAAGGTCTGTTGATTGTGAGTCTGCCAGAAAGACGTGCACCGCTCTGCAAAATCCCCTGGCCCATGGAGGAGTATTAGGGTCTAGGCTGATGGTTTTCCTGGAAGGAGTGGGCTTCTTACCCTTTCCTTTCCCAGTAGTTATGAGTAGTTTCGAAGCTTTTCCTTTCGATGTAACTGCATCTTCCTTTATCGCAATTCCTTTGGACTTCTCTTGAGCTGGCATTATTCTTTCAGCAGCTTTAGGTTTGGTCATATATGCAAAATTTGGAAGAGAAGTTAGAGAAAAATTTGATAAAAGCACAGATAAACTTCGCCGACTCTTTCGGCGAGTCTCCGTTATCATTCGGAGATCTAGAGTTAGTCCGCTGAAAGCTAAAGTACACAGAGATTCTGGGGAGTTGACAAGGGTGAAGCGAGACTTTCGACGAGTCGCTGAAAGTCTTTGGCGACCTTCAACTTCTCACCAAAAGTTACAGAATTAATAACACATTTATCACTAAATTAAAGGCGAGATGGGGACTTTAGGCGAACCACTGAGTGATTCAACGAGCTCAACCCAGCTCGCCAAATGGCTCAACATACATATTTTCAACCCATCTTCTCAAATTCAACCCCGCAAACCCCGAAAGCAAAATCAAAATATACAATAGCCAAATTAAGCTCAGGCCCAGTGACACTTATGCATAACCCACGATTTTTCATCCAGATTAAGGCATACAATCACTGGAATTCAACAGTCATAACTACTCGAGAAAGATTGTCAAATTAAAGCATGCGTGTAAACAATCTAGTCCTATCCGGCTGTGTCAAAATAATTTCAACAAGATCTGGTTATTATAAATGAGCATAAATTTTAATGAAATAAATTCGGGGCATAGAAAACCGACATTTTGTGCTGACTACGAAATGATTGTAATGCTAGGCGGCAAGGTAATTCAATTCCGAGCACAAATAAACCAAAATACAATAGAGATGCAGCAATATGGAAAGTAAAACTAGGTGTTACTTTGTAAAGTTTGAAAATGAGGGAGAGCGTAGAAAATTGAAACTTTTAAACCTTTGGCTTGAAAAACCGTCCAGTTCTTGACCACCCGGCGACATTAGTCGTAAGCGCCGAACCATTCGGCGTCACGCCGAACCATTCGGTGTCACGCTGAACAATCACATTCTTCGCCAATTTTTACAAAATCCCCCAGTTAATTGGGGAGTCCAAGCGGCGGTCTCCATCCGGATTGCCAACATGGTCGGCGATTCACCAAGAATTTCCTGTGCTCGCTGAGTTTTACAGACTCCAATGTAAGTTGGTCTTGAGTCTAATTGGCGGTCTAGTTCGGGGTCACCGAACCATTCGGTGATTTGCTGATTGGACCTGTTGCTCACCAATATGCATTTTTCGATCACTTTCCACACTTCCATCTGCACAATCAACACACCATTATTTTTTCAAAGCGATAGAAAACAATAAAGGGTTTTGGGTTGCCTCCCAAACATCACCTTAGTTTACGTCGTGGCACGACACAAGTCCACCTTCAAACATCATTTTTGGTGTTGACCATAGTGTCACTAGGCAAACCCACTTGCTGTCTCGGATTGAGGTGAGAAGAGATATGACCCATTTGGGTCTCTAACTGCTTGATCGAAACTGAAGGGGAGGTGACGATCTAGCTAAGGGTGGACACATCTTCTTTTTTCCCTTTTAACATTTTGTCTGACCCTTCAACTTTGTTCTGGATACGCGAGAGCATATCATTAGACCTACCACCTTCCGAATCCTTGGGCTTTTGGCGCTCATGGGGAGGCACATATCTATCATTCTCCTCATCCTTCCAATTCGAATTATGGTCCCCCCATTCACGATCTCGATCCTTACAGCCTTCGGTTCTAGCCCAACCTTGGTTACCACCCTACCTTAGGTAGTTTAAACGATAACCACCGCCTTGGTTGGCTTGAAAATTTACCTCCTCGTTATACAAGGCTTCAAAATTCATCTCCTCAGGATTTGCACACCTGACCCCCACAGCATTGACACCACGGGCACCAGCCCCCATGACATTTTTGGATAAAATGTCAAGCTGTGTAATGATCTTGGCCATGTTTTGGTATCTCTCATGATCTTTTTCAATCAGCTCCTTCGATAGTTTGAAGGTGAGAGGAGAGACTTGGTCCTCGCAAGTGTACAACGCTTTGTTGATGGTTGTCATGCCATCTAAAAGTTGAGTTGCTACTACATATGGCTGCTGCATTAAGCCTCCAGGTGAAAGTTGGTCAGTGACTTCTTTGTTTACCGAGTCTAAACTCCGGTAAAAGAACTGAAGTAGCACATTATCGGGTAAACCATGGGTTGGGCATTGAAGCACCAACTTTTTGAACCGTAACCAATTTTCGTGCAGAGGCTCTCCTTCCAGACGCTAAAAGCTCTGAATGCTATCCCGAAGGGTCATAATCTTCGAGGGATGGAAAAATCACACTTGAAATGTGATTACCAATTCCTCCCAGGAAGTGATGGATTCACGCGGCAACTCGGCCAGCCATTTGCAAGCCTCTCCCATCAGCAAGAAAGGGAATAAACTTAACCGGACTGACTCCTAAGATATGTTTTTGAATGAGAATGGTCCGCACACATCCATGAAGTTCCGAAAAATGCTCGTCAGAATCCTTATGAGCCAACCCGTTGAAAGGTCCCTTTAGTTGCAAGAGTTGCAACATACTGCTCGTTATGTGGAACACTGCATTTCCCTCGGCTGGAGGTAATCGGATAGATCCAATACCTCCCATGAGATGGGGACCATTGATGTTGGGCTCTTGGACATCGTTGAGATTTCCGATATCGTCTTAGTGGCCCACCTGGCTACCGTTAACACTCATGCTTTCTAAAATATTAACACAAGCAAACAAAAGAAAAATAAATATTAAGTGAGTAAACTACAACTAAGAAGAACAAAAATTCTACCAATCTAAGAATTCTCTAATAACACCACTCCCTCGGAGCAGCGCCATTTTGATATTTGCGTAATCAAGACACAACTTCCAATTTAATTGTCTACGATCGTACAATATTTTAGTAACCCAAAGAATGGTTGGGATCGTTCCCACAGGGAGTAGTTTTGAGAATTAATAGAAAAATAAAAATAAGTTCTAATTAGTCAAAGCTAAAGATACTATCGATTAAAAACATGTTAAATCTAAGGTGGTCACGCAAGCGTCAATTAACAATGGGGGTTTTGTCACAAGTAAGCAAAAACAGCAAAAAAATACAAAAAGTACTAATCAAGGAGACGGGATTCTTGGGATGTGATAGGAATACAGGATAAATGAGATTATTGGGTACATTCTTTTGATAGAGAATTCATAGAATAATTGTGACTAGGCTAGACATTAAAGGGGATAAGCTCTCTCTCAAGCAACTTACCCCATTTCAAGTGGGTTTCTCTCGAACACCCTCTTGACACATGAAGAACAGCCTCCGCCTTAGCCCACTCACTCTCTCGAGCTGAGTGTGCGGGAATAAGACTAGGGTTCACTCTATCCAGTTGAACCTCATGTCGACCCACTCCCACCGGCCATCAATTTGGTAGTCTTAGTTTTACGACCTCTCTCTCGAGCAAGCCAAAAACATATATATGAAATCGTATTTGCAAGTACAATCTCATTAAGTTCATCCATAACTTCGAAACGAAATCACATTTAAACTATAATTAAACTATCAGCAATCAAGACCCAACAACTAATATAACCCATATTCACAAAATCAAACCCCAAGAATTGGGGTTTTAGCTAGACATGTAAAAGAGATAGAAATTTATACCAAAATGAGTTTGCATTCAAATGGGTATGAAGATTTATGTCTCAAAACAAGCAAAGAGTGAAGAATCTACAAGACCCAAGTCCAAATTCTTGGAGTTGAAACCCTTTGAATCTTCAAGTTCTTCAAAACCCTCTCCAAACTTAGAACTCAAAATTCTATGTTAAAAAATCTATATAAAATTCTAATATTAAGCTACAACTCTCAACGAGTATTTATAGTTTTCAAAAATCTATGTTGTTGCGGATCATTCGGCGTCTTTAGTCTAGATCGCCGATCAACTGTGCGATCCGCCCTTTGGTAGGTTTCATCGTCGTCTTGCTCTATCCTTCAATATCATCATATTTTGGATCATTGGGAGACATAGTACTGCTTCGCGGGAATGCTCGGCGACACGCCGACTACTCCTTTTCACCACCGATTTGATCCTTTCTTTCAGGGCAAAAACACTGGAACAAAAGGCGAGGTGAGATCATTTGGCGACACGCCGATTGGCTTCGGCGATCTGCAAATCTTCATTTTTTCATTCTTTCAGTTTCCTTTGTTCCTTGTTGCTCAATTGTGTCCATGCCTTTGTCTCCAAGTCTAAATACCTGTAACTTAAGGTATTTTATTAGTTTTTGAGACAAAACATGCATTTGATGACACTAAACCTATTAAAACAAAACCCCAAATGAGTCCAATTTGTCGACTCATCATGGCACTACAATGAGTATTAAGTTTGACTACTGATGTTTCCTCCAATTTTCTCTTGCTAGACTTATTTTCC
The DNA here is from genome assembly GCA_036250505.1 of Solanum acaule. Classification (NCBI taxonomy): domain Eukaryota; kingdom Viridiplantae; phylum Streptophyta; class Magnoliopsida; order Solanales; family Solanaceae; genus Solanum; species Solanum acaule. Next base: position 34,448 of record JAJOOR010008503.1, on the reverse strand, counting down.
TTTAGGAACTAGCATATGCAGTCATTTGCGTGACAACCTCTGTAATTGGTATATTCATATGTAGTTGTTTTAGCATCTCAAGGAACTTCTCGAAATATTTATCAAACTTTTCTCATTTCATCTTCTGAGGGAAAGGCAATGTAGATATATGTTTTGTATCCCTTTCAAATTTTGACTTGTCCTTACCTTTCTTGATTTCATGAGATTCTTTTGTCTCCACTTGGCTTTCTCTTGACTTCTCTTTTGGACTCAGACAATTTTCACTCAACATCTTCCCGGAACGCAATGTTACAGCCTTCAAATCTTTTGGATTCTTCAATGTGTCACTTGGTAGAGTTCCTGGAGTTCTTTCAGAAATTTGATTTGCAATCTGTCCCACTTGATTCTCCAAATTGTGAATAGAAGCACTCTTATTTTAACACTTCTCATCTACCTTGGTGATGAAACTTTTAAACATTTCTTCCAAACTATATTGGTTTCCTTGTTTTCCCTGCTGAGGTTGATATTCTTGTCGCTGATAATTCTGATACCCCTGGGTGCTTGTCCCTGTCCTTTCACATTATTCTGTTGCCAAGAATTCAAACTAACATTCAACGCACTCCATGAGAATCCAGGATGTCTTTGTCCGATTGTATTGAAATTGTTCCCTGTATTAAAGTTTCCAACAGTATTAACCTCTTCTTCTACAAGTGGAACTTGCTGACATTCATGAGTAGGATGTCCTCCTGCACAAAAATCACATATTATTGATTGTGTCATTTGAGCCTGCACAAGAGTCAACTGCTTCACATCCTTTGCAATTTGCGCCTGCAAGGTAGTGTAAGTATCAACCTGATGAACCCCTGCACTCTTCTTTCTTTCAAAATTCTCTACAACCCACTGATTAGCATCCTCTGAAACTTCATCAAGGATTTCAATTGCTTCTTCGCCTGTCTTCTTCATGATTGGTCCTCCCACTACATTATTTAATATCCTCTATGAGGCATGCGATAAGCCTTCCCGGAAATTTGTCAACTGCAACCATGGATTTATTCTGTTATGTGGACATTTCCTAAACAATTCCTTAAAACCTTCCCATGCTTCAAACACAGTTTCTAATTCTAGTTGTGTGAAATTGCAGATCTCCTTCCTCATTCTAGCTATTTTTGCTGGTGAGAAATACCTATCATGAAATTTTGTCGTCATTTCATTCTAGGTGCGGATTGATCCTGAAGGTAAACTTCGTAGCCAGATCTTAACATCATCCTTCAAATAGAAAGGAAATTCCTTTAAGTATATATCATTGTCTGAAGCTCCATTGTAGTGAAAGTATTCATGATTTCAGCGAAATTCATCAGATGACTGGTTGGATCCTCATTCTGCTTCCCTCTGAAAACACAATTATTTTGTATTGCTTGGAGAACACTATGCTTGATCTCAAATTTATTTGCCGCAACAGGAGGACATCGTACACTGGACTGCATTCCAATGTAATTTGGCCTAGCATAGTCTCCTAGCAATCTCCCCTGCCATTTAGATCCATTTGGTCTTCCACTTCAGCAGGAAGTTGGTGGATTCTTTGGTTAACAACCCCAGGATTTTCAACATCATCTTCAATCCTAGGTCCGCAATTGAGGTTATCAAGATTGAGTGGGTCATTCAATCCTCTATTACTGTCATTTATATCACCCATTGTATTAAGCCTTTGAGGTTGTTGTGAAACCCTTTCTTCAAGTTCCCTCTAAGCAAGCGTAATGTTTTTTCCAACTCTGGATTGTATTCGATAACTTCTTTTGAGGAAGATCGTGTCATACACCAAAGTTTTAGTTAATCCATGTTGCCTACAACAATATGAACTTGAGATATGAACTAAACTTAAAAATTAAATAAAACCTAAATTAATACACAAAACTCTCTGGAAAACTACTTGTTGCCAATCCCCGGTAACGACGCAAAAATTTGACGAGCACAAATACACTATAAGTTTAGCTCTTCGCTAGTCAAAGATGGTATAGTATAAAGATCATATTCACAGGGATTGGTACAAATAATAATTCAATCAAATCTTGCTAACTATTATTCAGGTGATCAAAAGAAAGGAGTTGATTGTTGTGATGAACCACTTTTATAGACTAAATGATAATTAAAATTATTTGGTAACTATTAATTTTAATATTAGTACTAAAAGATAGGGTACAAGACAAAACAAATGCATAATGATAGTTTGAAATTTGCCACATTCATTTATCACATCTAAGATTCTATCGAGTCTCTTGAATTCGATAGTTGATTAGATATTCCTTAAGCCCTAGACAACTCTTCCGAGTAAATCTTCAAGTTAAAGAATACACTAATTACAATCCAGTGATTCTAAATTGCAATAAAATGTTAATGAGTGTTCTTAAGGAAGTAACGTCCTTCGACTATTTTTTTCCTGCGATTTAATCAATAATTATCAACAAGCTCTTTCGATTACTTTAGAGAAAATATATTGATTCAATGCAACAAAACTAAACAATAATATTCACAAAGATATTTATCTTTCGATTAAATAAAATAATGAATATGGCTGCAATTCAATTCAAACTTCCATAACAAGTTCAAGAATATGAATGAAAAATCAAAATTTCAACAAAATAATCAATGCAACATGTTTGTCAAATATCCCCTAAGAATCTACTCCATGGGGGAGAACAAGTTTACTAAGAACAAAGAAGAAAAATAGAACATAGCGATCAAACTTTGAATCCCAACTTCCATTTTGGATTCGAGTAGTGTACCCTGGCTTCCACCTCCTCTCCTTCATAGCATTTCGGTTTTGCTCCTTTTCCTCGATATCTCAATCCTTGGGACAAGCTCCAACACAATATAGCATAGGGTTTTCTCTGAAATTCTAAAAACACCCTTACTTTTAATGTTTTCACGCCTCAACTCCACATAGGCGCGCTGCGAAGGCACATGGACACGCGGAGAACTAGTATGCAGCTTGGGTTTCACGCAGGCGTGCCTCTGGGCGCGCGAAAAAGCAGCTACTCCAATTTTACTCATTTTTTCTTTCATTGACATTTTTTTTACCCTTTTGCACTAATCATGTTGAAAACTTGAATTGACCACCTTATCTACATAAATAGTATACCAAAAATTGCAAAATTCACATTATACTTATCTAAACTTTCTCATTTTATTCTCCCATCAAAAATTGATACAATTATCTCAAGAACTTATCAATCTCATCCTAATTCAAGAATGAAAGCAAATTCAAGAACACTAATCAAGAACATCAAACCTTCAACTTTAGGATGAAATTATGCTGAAAATAACATGATTGGCGCGTGGGTGAATGAACTCAACGCTATGTGAACTCACATACATCTTAGGGATCAAACCATTGGCGAAATCCGCAACGAAACCTTGACCCTTCTCCTCTTTTGTCCTTTTTTTTCTTGTTGAACTTTTTTCTAAAACCCTCGCTTGAATTATAATGTGTAAACTGAACCAAATCAGTATTGACCCCTAATTAATTACTAAAAATGAATTAAATCTGATAAGATAAGGAAAAGACAAAAATACCCCTCTTAAATCTGAGTAACTTTCCTTAAATAGAGAGCCCGACTTCAAATAGTCATATATCACTCATACGAGCTCAAAAATTTGCAAACTTGATGGCGTTGGAAAGAGGACTCTGAGACCTTTCATTTGATATCTTATGGGCCACCTAACTCATTCGGTACCGAAAGTTATGGTCGTTTTAAGTTGACCTTAAACTCATAACTTGAAAATTTTCAGATTTTTGCTATTTCCAATTTAGTTCTTTCTAATTTTAGCTTTTTCAAATAATAAGTTGTTACAATATCTCCCCCTTGGGAACATTCGTCCTAGAATGAGATTACTCTAAGTAGATTAAGGGTGTAACATCTAACATTCAGCTCAAACACCCAACAAGCAATATATAACACAACATGTCAAATTTAAACAAATGCCAAGAAAAGGATTAGTACCTCAATTTGGAATTTCGCCGAACTCGAAGAGATGTGGGTATCTCTTCTTCATATCCTCCTCAGCTTCCCAAGTAGCTTCCTCAACAAAATGATTCCTCCATAAGACCTTGATTGATGCTACTTCCTTGGTTCTCAACTTGTGAACCTAGTGATCTTCCTAAGATAAGCTATCCTCAATACAAATATCTTCAGTAGGTATGATAGTGCAGGATCGCCCATACACTTCTTCATAATAGAAATAAGAAATATTGGATGGACCGCTGCTAACTCTTGCGGTAGATCCAACTCATAAGCCACATTAACGATTCTCTTGGATATTCTGTAAGGACCAATATATCGAGGACTAAGATACCCTTTCTTACCAAATCTCATAACACCCTTCAGAAGTGAAACCTTCAAATATACCCAATCATCTAATTCAAAATATAAGTTTCTTCTCCTAACATATGTATAGGATTTCTGTGGACTCTGCGTTGTTTTAAATATCTCTAGAATAACCTTCACTTTCTCCATAGCGTGATGAACTAAGTTTTGTCCTATCAGCCTACCTTCACCAACTTTAAACCATCCAATAGGAGATCTGCATCGTCTCCCATAAAGAGCCTCATATGGAGCCATCTAGATGCTAGAGTGATAACTATTGTTGTAAGCAAACTCTGTAAGGGGTAAGTGATCATCCCAATTACCTTTGAAATTGATCACAAATGCCAAAAACATATCTTCTAAAGTCTTAATTGTACGATGTGCTTGACCATCAACCTAAGGATGAAAAGCAGTACTCAGATTTACCTTAGACCCAAACGTTTCTGGAAAGACTTTCAAAATTTTGTCGTGAATTGCGCACCTCTATCTGAAATGATGGATACCGGAACTCCATCACTACTACAAAAAGAACTTTTAAAAGCAATTCTTTTAGTTTTTAGCGGAATTAAAAATTGCCACTAAAGCCTTTGCCGATAATTACATATTTGCCGGTGTATCCGGCGTCGGCAAATGCTTTAGCGGCCATTTTTAAGAATGTTGGTAAAGACATTGGTTATTTCCGCTAATGGTCTATGAGATTTAGCAGCCATTATTTACCGACAATAGAATTGCCACTAAAACTCTCCAAAAAACTTTAAGTTAGACAGCTTACGGCTTTTTTTATTGTCGGTAAAGACTCTACCAATTGCTAGTAAAAAGTATCCTTTTAGCAACAAATGTAATGGCCACTAAATCTATCTATGTATTGGCATGTATCCATATATTTAACGGCTACTTTTATGGCCAGTAAATATCCATATTATTTCCTATAAAGAGGACTTCTTAGTGACTTTTCTTAATGCTAGTAAAACATAAACTTAAGATAAGTTTTGTGCCTAACTTATAATATACATTATACATATCCAAATTCAAAAGTAATAACAACATTCATTCTACAAAGTGTAATACACTTCATTAAATACACAACAATCATGAACAAGTACTAATCCATAATCTCATAATGTCTATAATTGTCACGTCCCGAGCCTACACCCTGGACGTGGCCGGCACTCGAGAACCATTGCTTGCCCCAAGCGAACCCTTGTCATGGCTTACTTACTCAACGGAAGACTTAAACACATGAAATAGTCTTAAAATATAGCTCATGCAATAACTTGAAGAGATATAAAGCTTAGCAAAAAATGGAAACTCAAGTCTTAACGTATACAATTGAAAATGAAACGACTAAAGAACTATAACTACTCTTCTATGAAGCCTCTAAAACAAAGAGGGATGTTGGGACAAGAACCCGATCATTCTAACAACTAAAATACTAGAACAACATGTAAAAGGATCCTTCGGAAAGAAAGGAGGCTCCCCAACTGACTCTAAGTGCTCAACTGGATCAACGAGGCGCTGGATGTTTATCCTGGTTACATGTATCTACATCATAATATAATGAATGCCAACTGGCATCAGTACATTGAATGTACAAGTATGCGAGGGGAAAACTAAAAATAACATAAGCTTGAAAGAAATCTGAAAGGAACACTTACCTTGGCTTTACTCAACACATGAATACTCAAACTCAAATGCAAAGTAAAAACGACAATAAATGTGTAGTTTATACAAAGCATTTCAAACAATAGATGATAATTCAACATGTTAAAGTAATGCAATAACAACTCAATTACATAAAAGTAATATAATACTGTGGGAGTTTCTCTAACCGACAAACACCACTATGAGCCTAAGTGATGATACATCGTCTAGCCCAAGCTGCTAGAACTGTCCTATACTTTGTCGCCATATATAATGCCTCAACTAAGTGGATCCACTAGTCTATGCTAAAAAGCACTAAGGTGTCATCTAAAAAGTATGACCCTTTCTACCCATGATGGCTACATGGTTTATGGAGACTTGAGTTATTATGAACTCGTCCCCATATCGGTTCTCAATACTACTCCCAAAATTTACTCAGCTCATATGTTTGTAAAAACAAAACTCTTTCTTGGATTTGAGATAATTACTCAAAACTCAACTTAAAAGCTCTCTTGGAAATCGGTGTTTACTCTCTTGTCTAAATGTGAAAATAATTAACTCTTGAGAATACTTAGTTCCCGTATAATCTTTGAAGAAGAAATGAACTTCAATCTTTACTCTTTACTCAACTCAAAACTCAAGTCATAAAACAAAGTTAAAACGCTTGTAGAAGACTTATTAAAATGACTCGAAGAACTCTCAAGACTTGACTCTTAACTCTACCTTGAATTTGAATTATGAAGTCAAGGTTATGATTTGTGATAGGAAAGATCTCGTTATTTTTACGAATGTTTTTAGAGAGTTAAACATGAGAAATGATCAACAAATCACTGTATGGGAGCAAGTCTGTGACGCGGAGATGCATTTAAATATTTGGTCGCGAAATTTGTTTTGAAACAGAGGAGTCCACGTCCTTAACGCGACATGAAGTGAAAATTTCACACTGAAAGAACAGTTCTTTTCATACTTTTTCCTTTTTCGTTTTCCAACCCCAATTCACCTAATTTCAATTCTTTTTCTCAATTTATCTTTAAATTCAAATACCTAGTATATGTACACTAGAATCTAACTCAAAACAACTTTAACAATCCACGTTGCACTCTCAAGAACTCCTGGATCTCGTCCCAAACTCAAGAACGAAGGTAATTCAAGAACACAACTCAAGAACATCAAATTCTCAATATTTTAGGAAGAAAATCATACTGAAATAAACATGTTTGGCGCGTGAGTTAATAAACCCGATACTATGTGAATTCAGATACCTCGTAGGTTTTAATCCTTGGCGAAATCCACAACGAAATCTTATGATCTTAACGATATCCTGACCTTTTTCTCCTTTTTTCTCCTTTCTCTTCTCTCAAAACCCCAGTGTGAATTTGGAATGCATAAACTGAACTAACTCAGTTTAGACCCCAAATAACTCACTCAAAACGAAATAAATTAATTGGCTATGGAAAAGACCGTAATACCCTTCCAAAATCCGGTTTGGACTTTCCTTATCCGTACAACCCAACTTCAAATGGGCTTATCTCACTCATACAAACTTGGAAGCATTGCAAATATAATTCAAATAAATTTCCTACGATATCTGGAAACACACCTAACTCATCATGAGCTAGGAGTTATGGTCGTTTGACGTTGACCCAAAACTCATACATAACTTAACTTGGTCAAACTTTCCAAATTTGATTATTTCTAAAAATAAGTCTTCTTTCTAATTCTAGTTCTTTCCAAAAGCGAGGTGTTACAATATCTCCCCCTTGGGAACATTCGTCCCCGAATGAGATTACTCTTATGAGGCTAAGGGTGCAACATCTAACACTTCCAGCATATAAATTAAAGAGTACTAAGAAGAGAATTAGTACCTTTATCTGGAATTTCTCCGTGCTTAAAGAGATTTTGGTATCTCTTCTTCATATCCTCCTTATCATTCCATGTAGCTTCATGAACAAACTGAATTATCCAAAGAACTTTGACTGATTGTGCTTCTTTGGTCCTCAACTTGCGAACTTGACAGTCCAGAATCTGAACAGGGACCTCTTCATAAGACAAACTATCCTTGATACCAATATCTTCAGGTTGTATGATAAGTGAAGGATCTCCCATGCACTTCTTCAACATGGAAATGTGAAATACCGGATGAACCGCTGCTAACTCTTGGAGTAGCTCTAACTCATAAGATACATTACCAATCCTTTTGGATATTCTATACGGACCAATATACTGGGGACTAAACTTCCCCTTCTTACCAAATCTCATAACACCCTTCATGGGTGAAACCTTCAAGTATACTCAATCACCTACTTCAAAATCTACGTCTCTTCTCCTAACATCAGTGTTGGATTTCTGACGACTCTGCGCTGTTTTCAACCTCTCTTGAATAATCTTAACTCTCTTCATAGCTTGATGAACTAAGCCTGGTTCTATCAACCCAGCTTCACCAACTTCAAACCATCCTATAGGAGATCTGCATCTTCTCCCATAAAGAGCCTCATACAAAGCCATCTGGATGCTAGAGTGGTAACTATTGTTGTAAGAAAAATCAATGAGAGGTAGGTGATCATCCCATTTACCCTTGAAATCAATCACACAGTCCCTCAACATATCTTCTAAGGTATGAATAGTGCGCTCTGCTTGACCATCAGTCTGAGGATGAAAAAAAGTACTCAAGTTCACCTTTGAACCCAAACCTTTCTAAAAAGATTTCCAGAACTGTGTAGTAAATTGTGCACCTCTATCTGAAATAATGGAAACTGGAACTCCATGAAGTATAACTACCTCCTGAATATACAACTTAGCATAATCCTCTACTGAATGGGTAGTCTTTACCGAAAAAAAGTGGGCTGATTTGGTCATTCTATCCACAATCACCCAAATAGAATCATGTTGTCTGTGAGATCGTGGCAAACCTGTGATGAAATCCATATTAATCATCTCCCACTTCCATTCTGGAAGTTCTATATTCTGAGCCATACCACCAGGCCTTTGGTTCTCTACTTTAACTTGTTGGTGATTCGGGTATTTAGCAACGAACTCAGTAATGCCTTTCTTCATACTATTCCACTAATAGACTTCCCTCAAGTCACAGTACATCTTTGTGGAACCCGAATGGATAGAATATCTGGAGCTATGATTTTCCTCCATACTTATTTCTTAAAGTCCATCCACCCTTGGCACACACAATCTGCCTTGGTATCTCAACACACCATCTCCTCCTTGATCAAAAGCCATTACTTTTTGCTTATGAACATTTGCCTTCAATTTATGCAAAATAGGATTGAGGTCTTTCTTTTCTTTTACTTTTGAAACTAATGATGATTCTGCCCCATTCATCACCACTACTCTTCCTTCTGTGGAATCCATTAAACGAACCTCTAATCGTGCAAGTATATGAACATCTTTCGCTAACTCTTTCTTATCTTCCTCAAAATGGGAGGTACTACCCATAGGCAATCTACTCAAGGCATCATCAACAACATTAGCCTTACATGGGTGGTAAAGAATACTTATGTCATAATCCTTAAGTAACTCTAACCACGTTCACTATCTGAGATTAAGCTCTTTCTCACTAAACACATACTGAAGACTATTGTGATCAGTGAACACATCTACATGAACAACATAAAGATAATGATGTCATACTTTCAAAGCAAATACTACGGCAGCCAACTCTAGATCATGGGTTGGGTAATTCCTCTCGTGAACCTTAAGTTGTCTGGAGGCATAAGCTATGACTTTGCCATTCTGCATTAACACACAAGCCAAACCAACTCTAGACGCATCACAATATACAACAAAGCATTGTGTACCTTCTGGTAAGGTCAATACTGGGGCAATAGTTAACCTCTTTTTCAATTCTCGAAAGCTTTTCTCACAAGCTTCAGACCATTGAAACTTTACTATTTTCTGAGTTAACTTGGTCAAAGGGGATGAAATAGATGAGAACCCCTCTACAAACCTTCTATAATATCCAGCCAATCCTAAGAAACTCCTAATATCATTTGGAGATGTGGTTCTAGGTCAATTCTGCACTGCCTCTATTTTCTAAGTGTCAAGTCTAATCTCATCACCGAAAACAATGTGGCCTAAGAATGCCATAGACTCAAGACAAAACTCACATTAAAGAAGTTAGCATACAACTCCTTATCCTTTACAGTTTGCAGAACTATTCTGAGATGGCTAGCATGATCTTCTTCATTCCTTAAATAGAGTAGAATATCATCGATGAACACGATAACAAACTTATCTAAGTAAGGTTTGAATACTCTATTCACAATGTCCATGAACGCTGCAGGTGTATTACTTAAACCGAATGACATGACCAGAAACTCATAATAACCATAACGGGTCCTGAATATTGTCTTTGGTATATCACATTCCCTTACTTTCAACTGATGGTAGCCTGATCTGAGGTCTATCTTAGAAAAACAAGAAGCACCTAAAGTTGATCGAAATGATCATCAATTCTCAGAAAAGGATATTTATTTTTTATGGTAACCCTGTTCAATTGACGGTAATCTATACACATCCTAAGGAAACCATCTTTCTTCCTCACAAGTAAGATCGGAGCACCCTAGGGTGAAACACTTGGTCGAATAAAACCCTTATCAATGAGATCTTACAACTGTTCTTTTAGCTCTTTCAACTCTGCTAGAGCCATTCTATATGGCAGAATAGAGATAGGATGAGTATCGGGAAGAATGTTTATGCCGAAGTCTATTCTCTCTCCGGAGGGACTCCAGGTAGATCACCAGGAAAGACTTTTGAAAACTCAGTCACAACTGGAACTGACTCAGTAGGAGGTGTCTCAACACTAAAATCATTAACTCGGACTAAGTAATAAACACACCCCTTAGAAACTAACTTTCTCGCCTTAAGGTACAAAATAAAATTACCTTTAGGCACTGTTGAACTACTCTTCCACTCTATAACTGGCTTATTTGGAAACTAGAACTTGACTACTCGGGTTATACAATCTATTGATACATAACATGCTGAAGCCAGTCCATACCTAGAATGACATCAAAATCTACCATGTCTAACTCAACTAAATCAGCCATGGTACTCTTGTGATCGACAAAAATTGTACAATCACGATAGATTCTCTTAGCTAGAATAGACTCACTAACATGTGTAGAAACACTGAAGGGCTCAAGAAGTTGCTCAGGAAGAATTTCAAAGTTCATTGCAACATAAGTAGTTACAAAAGATAAACTCGCTCCTCGATCTAACAAAGCATAAACAACAAAGTTAAAGACTTGGATAATACCATTGACAACGTTTGGGGAATACTCTTGCTCTTGGCGGCGGTTGATAGCATAGAGGAGGTTTGATCCTCCACCAGTACCAGAACTAGCTCCTCTAGGTGCAGTCCTGTCTAGTGGAGCAATTGATGAAGATTGGGCTCTATTGCCCTGATTCCCATTACCTTGTCGATTCTTAGGGCACTATTTAATGAAGTGTCCCTCTTGACCACACTTGAAACTACCCATGGAGCCATCATGACACTTACCCGGGTGGTTCCTACCACACTTAGCACATGCTGGAGCCTAGTTACCTCCTTTTGCCACACCACCCTGAGACTGCGCAGGCCTAGCCTTGAAGTTCTGCAAATTCTGACCATTATACTCACCATTGTTTCTGGGTGCAAGTGCACTAGCAAAAGATGGGACAGGTCCCTTTTTCTTTGGATGGAAGGACGAATGGTTCACATTACTCCTTTGCTGCCCGAACTCGTCCTAGCTTTCTTGCTTCTAAACTCCTCTCTATCTCTCGGCTTCTCTTCCTCAACCTTCTTCACATAAACCATCAACATTGCTATATCATCGTCACCTAATAGCATAGCTGTCTTGCCCTCCTTACTTGACAGACGAAACAACCTAGCAACAAACAGGCTCATTCTACTCCTCATATTTGTAACCATCTTCGGAGCATAACAGGATAATTGGGTGGACCTCAGACTGTACTCATGAACACTTAGTGATTCCTGCTTAAGGGTAAGGAATTCTTGTACCTTAGCCTCTCTCAATTCTTGGGGAAAGAAACTCCCCAAGAAAGCCTCCTCAAACATAGTCCAAGTCAAATTTGGTGCACCCTCAACTCTACCCTTCTTCCACTAGTCAAAACAAGTCCTACCAATATTCTTCAGTTTATATGTAGCTAGTTCCACTTGCTCATCATCGACAACGTCAATAACCTCAAATACCATTTGAAGTTCCTCAACAAAAATTTTTAGATATTCAATAGTGCTTGAACCAGTGAAGCTTGGAGGATTCATCCTTAACAACTCGCGGATCCTCAAAGTATCAGCCTCTTCCTATCGAGCCCTGCTCTGTTGCCCAACTTGATTTGTCACAATATGACTTAGCATCCGGATGGCTTTACGGAATTCATTACTGGTGACCTCTCATTGGGGTTGCACTTCAGGTGCATCAGGTACCCTTTTCTCCTCAACATTCCTTCTAACCAGACGACCTCAGACAACACTTCATGGAGGCATGATCAACTGAGAGACACGCACAAGCACGAGTTAGAAGAAAACTTTATAGAGATGAACTCTATCGCACAAAATGAGTATAAAAGAAGTGAAGGAATTTCCTAAATGTGGCAACCTCGTAATTATAGATGTGGGGTACTTCACAACAATAACTAGGACTCTACAAACACGACTACATAGACTCTCTAGGACTCTTCAACTCTGTGCTCTGATACCAAGTTTGTCACTCCCCGAGACTATACCCTGGACGTGGCCGGCACTCGAGAACCATTGCTGGACCCAAGCAAACCCTTGGCGTGGCTTACTAACTCAACGAAAGTCTTAAACACATGAAATAGTCTCAGAATATAACTCATGTAATAACTTAAAGAGATATAAAGCTTAGCCAAAAATGGCAACTCAACTCTTAACGTATACAATAGAAAATGAAAAGACTAAAGAACTATAACTACTAATCTATGAAGCCTCTAAAACAAAGAGGGATGTCGAGACAAGACCCCTGATCATCTAATAACTAAAATACTAGAACAACATGGAAAAGGATCCTTAGGAAAGCGAGGAGGCTCACCAACTTACTGTGAGTGCTCAACTGGATCAACAAGGCATTGGATGTTGATCCTGGTTACCTGTATCTATATAATAATACAATGCAGTCCAATTGGCATCAGTACATTGAATGTACGAGTATGCGAGGGGAAAACTAAACATAACATAAGCTTGAAAGGAACACTTCCCTTGGCTTTACTTAACTGATGAATACTCAACTCAAATGCAAAGTAAAAATGACAATAAAGAAACAATAGATGATAACTCAACATGATAAACTAATGTAATAACAATTCGATTACATAAAAGTAATATAATACTATAGGAGTTTCTCTAACCGACAACCACCAGTATGAGCCTAAGTGATGATACAATGTCTCGCCCACGATGCCGGAACTGTCCTATACTTTACCGTCATATAGAATGCCTCAACTAAGTGGATCCACTAGTCTATGCTAAAAAGCACTAATGTGTCATCTAAAAAGTATGACCCTTTCTACCCATTACATGGTTTATGGAGACTTGAGTTATTATGAACTCGTCTCCATATCGGTGCTCAATACTACTCCCAAAATATACTCGGCTCATATGTTTGTAAAAATAAAACTTTCTTTTATTTGAGATGATTACTCAAAACACAGCTTAAAAGGTCTTTTCGAAATCGGTGTTTCCTCTCTTGTCTAAATGTGAAGACATTTAACTCTTGGGAATACTTAGTTCACGTATAATCTTTGAAGTAGAAATGAACTTCAATCTTTACTCTTTACTCAACTCAAAACTCAAGTCTTAAAACAAAGTTAAAACGTTTGTAAAAAAACTTATTAAAATGACTCAAAGAACTCTCAAGACTTGACTCTTAACTCTTCCTTGAATTTCAATTATGAATTCAAGTTTATGATTGGTGATAGGAAAGATCTCGTGATGTGTCGGAATATTTTTAGAGAGTTAAACATGAGAAACGATCAAGAAATCTTTGTCTGGGAGCAAGTCCGCGACATGGAGATGCATTTAAATATTTGTTCGCGAAATTTTTTTGAAACAGAGGAGTCTGTGTCCTTTCCGCGACGCGAAGGGAAAATTTTCTCACTGAAGGAGCAGGTCCGCATCGCGAACCTGGTACCTATTTCTTGTCCGACTTTTTCCTTCTTCGTTTTCTAACCCCAATTCACCTAATTTTGACTCTTTTTCTAAATTTGTCGTTAGATTCAAATACCCAGTATATGTAAACTAGAATCTAACTCAAAACAACTTTAACGATCGACATTACACTCTCAAGAACTCCTAAATCTTGTCCAAAACTGAAGAACGAAGGCATTTCAAGAATATAACTCAAGAACATCAAATTCTCAATCTTTTAGGAAGAAAATCATACTGAAATAAACATTTTTGGTGCATGGGTGAATGAACCCAATGCTATGTGAACTAACATACCTCGTAGGATTGAATCCTTGGCGAAATCCACAACCAAATCTCATGATCTTAATGAAATCCTGACCTTTCTCCTCTTTTCTCCTTTCTCTTCTCTCAAAGCCCTATCTTGAATTTGGAATGCGTAAACTGAACTAACTCAGTTTAGACCCCAAATAACTCACTAAAAATGAATTAAATTAATTGTGTATGGACAAGACCTTAATACCCTTCCAAAAACTGGATTGGACTTTCCTTATCTAGACATCCCAGCTTCAAATGGGCATCTCTCACTCATACAAACTCGGAATCGTGCAAACTTGGCAGTGTTGGAAAGATATTTCAAAGATCTTTCCTACGGTATCTACAAACACACCTAACTCATCTTGATCTAGGAGTTGTAGTCGTTTGAAGTTGACCCAAAACTCATAATTAACTTAACTTGGTCAAACTTTCCAAATTTGATAATTTCCAAAAACTAGTATACGTGCCCGTGCGTTGCGCGAATGATTTAAAATGTAATAATTTTACAATTAAAAATAATTAATAAAATATATTATGCACTTAATAATATATTTAATTTGTTATAATAATAATAATAATAATAATAATAATAATAATAATAATCATATAATACTAATTATTAACCTATTTATTTGAGCACATTGAATTAATATTATTAGTACACTATTTATTTTATCGTATTAAAATATTATATCTATAGTTGTATCAGCTACACTTTTAGTTTTATAATTTAACAGGTTGAATTCTTTCTAATTCTAGTTCTTTCCAAAAGCGCGGTGTTACAATAATATAAACCAAAACGATGGACTATCTGAATTTAATAACTACTATCATTTGACACCTAATTACATATATCATCAAATATCAATAACAATGTAGAATAAATGGCACACTAAAGTTTCTCCAACTATTGATCATGATGAAGTCTTCGACATCCCAAATAGTTTAACAACTTTAGTCTCTTTGGTAAAGTTTCTCCAACTCTAGATCATGATGAAGTTTTTTACATTCCAAATATCTTAACAGCAATTGAATCTTTGGATAAAGCTTCAATCAACAATTGTTTGTCTTTCCAGACCACATACTACCTCATTGTTAGTCCACCCATTTGTTTTAACCTACTACAATGCACAAGTATACATTCTTAATTTTTTAGTTGAATTTTTATCATTATATCATTCCCTATGGGATTCGACCCCGACTCTTAGTTGGATATTCTTATGGACAACAATTTCTTACACTTTGAATTTGTTTTTGAGAGTATTTTCAGTGTTATCACCCATCTCTATCATCTCTAACCTAGGAACTCAGTTTACTTTGAATTTCTAAGGTAAGTTGCATGAGGCATATTTTGAGAGGAAAACCAAATGTTCTTACCCTTTTGTAACTACCTTGTGAGGGTGTGAAACCATTTTGTTACCAATTGAACCTTTGACTTTTTTTGACAACTTTGTTGGAACTTCTTGAGCTAAATTATCCCTAACTTCTATCCCATAAATAATTTTCTAAGCAATGGTTTGTTTGAATATCCAATTTAGGCCAAAAGCCTAAGTTGGGTGTATGGAAAGGAAGAAGTAAAAAAAGCCACATGGAAGGCAAAGAAAGATGAAGTGAGACTTAATATGAAAGTGTGTTACAAAAAGAAGGAACCCTCCTTATAACAAAAGAAGATGAGCAAAATTTGAAAATTGAAGTGAAATAGAAGGTTTGAGAAAATAAAAGGGGTATCCAATAAATTGAATGAAAAATTGAAGTTCGAGTCTCCAAGTGAAAACAATGCAAAGAACTTTAGAAGAGGTGAAGATAAATATAATAATGCTTTGAAAAGGTGAAGTCACTGAGCCAAGTTTACCGTACATTTACCCTCAACCCCATTGCAAGCCTAAAAGACCCTTGAGATCTTGAATGAACTAGGTTGCGTGACTATTAGAAAATATGGGCAAACCTATGGATGAAGCTTGTACGTATTTCCCTTTCAAAGAGCAAGAGTTGTATTGATTCCTAACTTCATTATTGACTTTCTTTATGAGATCATGGAATCGTTCTTGATGTGAGGTCACTTGATTGCATTTGTTAAAATATTGTTTTGCATTAGAGAAGAAGCTATAGTGAGCTTGAGCTTGGATTGATATCGACTTTTCATCATTTGAAGCTTTTCGATCATTATTGAGTGTTGCATTTAATTGAGAGTAGTCTTGCAGTATCGCTTGCATGTTACCTCTCATTAAGAACTATTGTAGACACCCTTGTTGAACTAATTGTCTTCTTGATTTACTTGAGGAAAAGACAAAGTTTGAGTTTGGGGTGTTGATGAGTGGTAGATTTACACTCATTTGAGGCTTTTTTAGTTCAACAATTAGTGTCCTCAATGCCTAATTATGTCCAATTCTGATGATATTTTGATGATTACTAGCTATAAAGGCTAAATAACAAGGCAGAGATGAATACTTGGAAGAAAGCCCAAAAACACTAAAATAAGTGTAAACTCCACACGGAAAGTCGCCTAACCAAAAGGGCAAATCGCCCAACCGACACGAACTTGCCCAAAGTGATAGTGCTCACGATTGAATTTAATTGAGGTACATTGATGAACTTGAAGTGAAACACCGACTCACCGAATATGAAGGGCGAACAAGATGACCATCACTGAGGGTGACATGACTTGGATGAAAAATGAAGGCTGAGAAAGTGAACAAAGGTGGTGATCGATGATAAGCCAAATGTGAAAGGATGACTCAAAAAAGATCCCAAACCGAGGTTCAACATCTAAAGCCTGAAGCAAATGAAAGGTGAGCTAAAGAAAATAGGCGATTTGTCGATCATGTTCGGCGAATCTGACTAACATCGCCGAGCTGGTCAGGTAGTGAATTTTGGTCCAAATTTTGGGAAACTATAAATAGCCCAGAGGAGAGAGTTCTAAGTAGAAATTTTTTGTAAAGCTTATAGAGAGAATATTGTGAGAGCTTTTGTATATGATATATTTCACCTTGTAAATAACATCTTTAGTTTTGGGGTTTTCAATTTTACTTTTGCAATGGACAATTGGAAGTTGAAATCAAAGTGGTGTTAGTTAAAATTCCTTAATTTCATCACATCCATGAATGGTATCATAATAGGTATAATATTTTTACGTTATCCTAATTTAGGTTTGATGTCTTTAGTTTGCTAGAAAGAGAGATTATATTTCAGATCTATTTGACTTAAGTCTGCTCGAAAGAGAGACATCGTAAGGTAATGGGTTGTTTAGTTATGTACATCGATGAGACAAAAAGGAGATTCTATGAATTGATGTTATGAGATCGAAATAAGATTAGTGTCATTGAAGATGACCCAACCTATCCATGATTGTTTATCACTATTGAATAACACAATTACCCTATGTGGCATCGATTTCCAATCCCCGCACCCCTAGATTACTTTATAATTACTTGAATTTCCAATGTTTTAGTTTAATTGTTACATTTGATACTACAAACTCTTTTAGTAAATTTTGTGGAATATACCTGCATATCGCAATACTTTTTTAACAAACAGATTAAACTATAAAATTAATATCTATCTATATATAATAGGGGAAGAAAAAGTTACACGTATCAGCATCACAAAATTAGTAGATATATTGAATAAAAAATGCCAATTTAAAAAACAAAAACAAAACTGTATTTTTTTAAAAAAAATCAAAATTGTATTTGAAATTTTAAAAAAAACCATATGATGGTAGTTAAAAATATGTGGAATCACGGTCAAACACTAAACACAAAAAACGATAGACAATTTCTTAACCCTAAATACCTTGTCTGGCCATGACGCCGGTGGGCGGCTTGCCGCCTCTGGCTACTAGCATAGACCCCACATCTTTCACACACTTCCCTCCCCTCCCATCAAAAACTACCCTTAGTCCTTCTCAAAACTACCCCCAGAACAACCCTGAAAATTTGATTCCTGATAATAAATATGAAGACATCATCAAACCCAATGCTATAATCGCATTGAACTTGAAATCTTATATCGAACCTATTCCACCGAAGAAAACTGCTATAATGGATGGTATTCATATTGTAAGGTGGACAGAGCGGGAAGTGGCTAGAATGAATATAATTGAGAACTTGCAGCATGCCGTGGTTGGAAAATTCTCATATGGTTGGCCGGATATTGCAGAACTTAGAGAACTAATCCCAAAACAATGTTGTATAGTAGGTGACTGTAAATTGGATTGTTGCGGAATAGACATTTATTAATGATGAGATTTGAGCGAATTGAGGATTTCATTAATAGTTTGACTAAGAATGCTTATTACATAATTGCCAAAGATGGATATGCCTACCAAATGGGACCTTTTATATATGATGATAACTTAATGCTAATGAAGAAACAACTCAAGTTTCTACTTGGATATCCTTTCCCGATCTACTTCCCATATTCTTTGTAAAAGAGGTCATGTTCTCATTGGCGTCAGCTGTAGGAAAACCTCTACATTTGGATCTTGCAACCATCAATAAAACTCGTCCAAGCTGTGCAAGGGTGAAGATTCAATTGGATCTTCTCGCTGCAAAACCTGAATATGTACAAATGGAAATTGAGAATGAGACAAGGCAAGAGAAATGAAAAGTTAAAGTGAAGATACAGTATGACTCCATCCCGTCCTATTGTAAGAAATGTAGGCTACAAGGCCATAATGAAGAAGTTTGCAGAGTTCTACATCCGGAATTACAAAAAGAAACAAAGAAACTAGAGGAAGAAATAGTAGCAGACCTCCAAGATAATAAGAAATTTTATAAGGGCGCTATACGACCTTTTATATATGATGATAACTTTAACGCTAATGAAGAAACAACTCAAATGACCACTTGGATATCCTTTCCTGATATACTTGGGTGATCCTGCCCAATCAACATCTGTATATTCGGTGATATGCTCATGGCTTTGATCCTCGAAGAGTAGTTCTTTACCAAGAGCTGACTTTATATATCGCAGAATACGAACAACTGCATCCCAATGACTATCACAAGAAGAAGTCATAAACTGACTTACAACACTAACAGGAATCCATGACACCAAATTACCTCCTACTAAAACACAATATTCAGATGTAGAACGTCTATCAAAGGGTGATGCTACCCAATCAGCGTCTGTATATCCAGTGATATGTTCATGGCCTTGATCCTTGAATTGTAGTCCTTTACTATATCGCAGAATACGAAGAACTGCATCCCAATGACTAGGAGACTATAAACTATTCCTATTTTGTGTGGGATTGTGTATACCTATTATGTTCTAACACTCCCCCTCAAGTTGGTGCATACAAATTATATGTACCTAGCTGGAAGTTGATAATTTGATTTCACAAATTTGGTAACAATATCTCCTGAGAGTATCTTTTCTCTCACAAAGTGGCAATCAATCTCAATGTTCTTAGTCCTCTCATGAAACACTAGATTTGATGCGATATGAAGGGCCATAAAACCAGGTGGTTTCTCCATATAGACTTCTTCCTCAAGATCACCATGCAGAAAAGCTTTCTTAATGTCCAACTGATGAAGAAGCCAATGACGAATGGAAGCCATAAATAGAAAAAGGTGGACATACGCTATTTTGGCCACATGAGTGAAAGTGTCGCTATAATCTAGCCCAAATATCTGAGTATACCCTTTGGAAACAAGGCGAGCCTTAAGCCGATTGACTTGACCATCTGGACCAATTTTTGACCGCATAAACAAAATGACAACCAACAGTAGACTTACATGTAGAAAGGGAGACAAGCTCTCAAGAACAACTGGAATGTAAAGTAGACATCTCCTCAATCATAGCCTGCCTCCATCCAGAGTGAGAAAGTGCTTCTCCTGTAGTCTTAGAGATGGAAATAGAGGACAAAGATGATACAAAGACATATTGGGGTGAAGATAAACGATGATACCTCAAGAAAGTATAATTTGGATTATTATTTCGAGTAGATCGTGTACCTCTGTGAAGCTAATTGATTGGCTAGCAAGAGACAAGGCCGCAGTAGGAGCAGGGTCCGGCGCATGACATGAATCATTTGAGACTATTGTTGGATGTGGACGCTGATGATAAGTTTGGAGTAGTGGCACTAAAACTAGAGATGGAGAAGTAACTATAGGTCCCTCAAAATTCGGTACAGGCAAGACTGGCGGTATGGGTAAAACCTCAGAGACATCAGGATGATCAGAAGATGTGTAGTAAGGTTGAGATTCAACGAATTTTACATCAACAGACATAAGATATCGGCGGAGATCATGTGAACAGAAATGATACCCTTTTTGAACTCGAGAGTAATCAAGAAAGATACATTTAAGACCACGAAGGGCTAATATATCTTTTCCTTGGGCTAAGTTATGAACAAATGATGTTCTCCCAAATACATGAGGAGGGATAGAATAGAGATGTCACAGAGAATATAGTATGGAATGTGGAACCTGATTCTAAATAGAATATGAGGGCATTATAATAATTAAATAACAAGATGAAAGGATGTATCTCCCCAAAAACGCAGTGGAACATGGGATTCAATGAGGAGAGTCACTATCAAACAAGTCACTTGAGTTGTTTCTTCATTAGCATTAAAGTTATCATCATATATAAAAGGTCGCATTTGGTAGGCATATCCATCTTTGGCAATTATATAATGAGAATTCTTAGTCAAAATATTAATGAAATCCTCAATTTGCTCAAATCTCATCAATACATGTCTATTCAGCAACAATCATATTTTACAGTCACGTACTATATCACATTGTTCTGGGATTAGTTCTCTAGGTTCTGGAATATCCGGCCAACCATATAAGAATTTGCAACCACGACATGCTGCATGTTCTCAATTATATTCATTTAGCCACTTCCTGCTCTGTCCACCTTACAGTATGAATACCATCCACTATAGTAGTTGTCTTCAGTGGAATAGGTTCGATATTAGATTTCAAGTTCAACGGGATTATAGCATTGGGTTTCATAATGTCTGCATATTTATTCTTAGGAATCAAATTTTCAGGGTTTTTGTGGGTGTAGTTTTGAGAAGAGGTAAAGGTAGTTTTTGATGGGATGGGAGGGAAGTGTGTGAAGGATGTAGGGTCTATGCTAGTAGCTGGAGGCGGCAGGCCACCGACCGGCGTCATGGCCAGACAAGATATTTATGGTTAAGAAATCGTCTACCATTTTTTTGTGTTTATAGTTTTACCGTGATTCCACATATTTTTAACTACCATCATACATTTTTTTTGTCAACTTTTAAATGAAGTACAAAGCACTGATATGGAACATAAGGTCTGTAAGAACTCAAAACGTCTTTCACATAGTTCAAATGCTAAATAGACATCATAAATTTTGCTTCATAGCATTGATGGAACCTTTTCAGAATACAAGACAAGTTCAAAGATTTAAAAGAAAGTTGAGAATGCAGTATGTGAACTACAACATAAATGGGCAGATTTGGGTCTTTGTTAGGGAACATATTCAGGTAGGGGTTATCTCTGATTCTGAACAACAACTAACCCTGAAATTGACTATGGTGGATGGTAAGCAATTGATGATTACCATGGTGTATTCTAAATGCTCTGTCGTGGAAAGGTTGAATCTATGGGATGACATTTATGCTCTTGGGCACTCTATTTCTATGCCTTGGCTGGTGGGGGTGTGGGAGCTGAGGAGAAAATTGGAGGTCTTCCAGTATACCCTCTAGATTTTGAAGATTTTGTGTTCTGAAAAACTCTTGTGAGTTGTTTGATATCAACTTTGCTGGTAGTCCATTTACATGGTGGAATGGTAGAGCAGATGAAGAATGCATCTTTAAGAGATTGGACAGAGTTGTGGCAAATCAGGTTGTTCTAGATTTGTTTGGAAATGCAGATTTGCAACACTTAGCAAGAACTGGATCTAATCATTCCCATTTACTACTGTCTTGTGGTGGTGAAATACAACAATTTCCAAAACTTTTTGAAATTTTGGACAAACTCGGATTAATTCAAGGACGTGTTTAAAGAGAACTGGGTAGATTCAGGTTCGGGTGACTTTTTCGATAGGTTGAAGCAGAAAAAAAAGAGGACTAGGCAAGCACGGTGTAACACCCCTTATCTGAAACAGACCAATTATGCAGTTTTTGAGAAGTTGAAGGTGCAACCTACGGTTGCCATCCACGGACCCTAGATCAGACCACGGCCCATGCTGGTGGTTCGTGGCTCACCACTGCAACCCCTCCCCAAATCCAGCTCAAAAAATCGGCTACGTCTCGACCCACGGTCCGTAGGTCAAACCACGGTCCGTGGTCTGTGTCCATAGATTGAGGCCCACTTTACCCAGCCGCTGACGCAAACGACGGCTGACCAGCACGGACCGTCATTCGATTCAAGGTCTGTAGGCCTGACCGTAGGTGACGGTCAGCAGCCAGTTAGGAAAATTGTTAATTAGGTCAACTTCAAATGATCATTACTCTTAGCATAAAAGGAATTATGTGTCCCATGACCTATGATATGATATATAATTGAATTTTCTTTCCAACGCCACCAAGTTTGTTAAAATCCAACTTGTGAATAAATATTTATGCTCGTTTTAGTGAAGTACTGTCGGGAAGACTTGACCTACGACCCCAACCTACGGATTGTAGATTGACCTACGGCCCGTAGGTCCCGTCCGTCGATCACTCCGACAACAGTTAAGTCAGGGGTCTTTTGGTCTTTTCCTATTTCATTGGACCCCTAAGCTACGTCGTTTATACCCTAAATTATGAGGTTTTAGTCAGTTTAAGCCTAGAAACATAACTAGAACTTACCTAAGTCAGATCATTCTTCAAAACTTAGAAAAATTAGAACACTGAGAGGAGAAAGAGGTCAAGAACCCTAGTTCAAGAACTCAGCAAGTTTCCTCTAGTTCCAGCCCTGAAATCGAAGGATTTCTTCATGGAATTTGTCACCAAGTATGTAGGATTTCACTAGTGGTTCTTTTGCCCATTAGGTCCTTAGAATTCAGTGAGTTTCTTGATTCTCTTATTATGAACAGACCTAGGGTTTCTAGAATTTCTGCAGATTATCATGAATTACTTATGAATATGTCCCAAATCAGATTATCATGTTTGTACACAGTTTATTGCATGAATTTCAGAACCCTAGCTATGTATTTCTTTAGTTCTTGAATTACACATGCTAGGTCAAATATTTCAGTTATTCAGATATACATGCTTCAGTTTTGAACGCCACATTATTAGTATATTTCAGCATAAACCCTATTTTGAGTTATAAATCTTGAGAAGCTTTTTTTTAAGACAACAGTTGAGTTTTAAACTGAGTTTTTGAGAAAGAGCTTCTAAAACATGATTCGTATGACTATCGAGTAGGTCATCAATGTATTAACAGTATGGTATCTAGATATATCATCAATGTTTATGCAGTATGACTTCCCAAGTCATCAATGATCATAGTATAACATGATTTTGAATTGTTTTCTAAGAAGGAGTTATCAAGTATGAATATCTACATGTCAGTATTTTGAGTTGTTCAGTATTTCAGTCATAATGTATTCAGTTATTCATGCCTCAGTTTATGAATGCATCATTATCAGATTAATTGTTGCATTCTCACATTTCATGTTCAGTTTTGAGCTATCCATTATATACAGAAACTCAGTCATAATGTGTTAACCACTTAATCTATTGGGAGTACAATAATACCAAGTTGGACTATGGTTCAGCGTACCCATATAGTCCCAGAACTACGGGCCATGTTCGTGTAAGTCCCCTCTGTGGGCAATATCAGTTAGTGATCACGCCAGTCATGCCTCTATACCTTAGGCCGGGTATATTAGGTCCTCTCGATAGGGCGTATACATCGGACTCCACATTTAGCTCATGTGGTTTTATTGCCAGTTATTAGTAGCTCCCACAGTTCACTCAGATTCTATTGCATTGACCTCATTTACAGTACAGTCAGTATTCAGTTTCAGCATGTTATAAATTTGGTTATTGCATTCAGTTAGCTCAATATTCAGTATCTATATAATATTTAGATTATGCTCTTGCTTTATTGCTCGTTCAGTTATATGTTTATTTCAGCTTTATTCTATCCTGCATGCTCAGTACCTTTCAAGTGCTGATGCATACTCTGCGCTACATCTTTTCGTGATGTAGGTTTAGGTTCTCAGCATCCAGATCATGCTTAGATCAGTTTCCGATCTCCAATTCAGCAGAATCAGTGGTGAGTCCTTATTCTCCGAGGACAATAGTCATGAGTGTCTTTTCAGCATTTTTAGTCCTTTAGTTTCAGTTTTAATAGACTTAGTTGGGGTCTATCCCTGCATTTCTAGTCAGTTAGAGTCTATTTTCAGACAAAGTTAGATTTAGCTTAGAATTGAGTTAATATATTCTTTGTATTCAACTCATTAGTTTTCATATATCTCAGTTATAGTATATGGGTATTCCCCATTTTCTTTTCATTTTATTTATGACTATAGCTTCTGCAGCAGTTTGTTATTCAACTTATCTTTAGTATGCTTATGATCATGCCAGCTGGGTTAGCTTGGGATCACATGTGGTCCTAGGTCCCATGTCCACGTCTCGGGGGTAGTCTCGGGCCGTGACAAATATGGTATCAGAGCATTAGGTTTAAGAGTCCAACGATGTCTGAAAAGCCGCACTAAATAGAGTCTTTTTCATGGGTGTGAAGTGCACCACATCTAATTAGAAGGACGCTTCGAAGTTTTTAGGAAGAATCTTCATTTTCTTGTTACTCTTATCGTGCGTAAGGTATGATCTAATTCTATTCTAACTCGACGTTCTACGTTTCAATGATCATGCCTTCCCATAGAGCTAACGCCAGTAATGTGAATGACAGGAATGCTAACAAGGTTCCTCTAGTCCCAGATCAGGAAGTTTCAAATGCGCAATTTCAGAACGCTATTCAACTTTTGGCTCAAAGTATGAATAATCAGAACAATCAGCAGGTTGAGGGAGATAAGCTTAGGGAAATCGCTAAGGTAAACAAGAAAGCTAGAACAGGGAACTATGAGTACTCTCAGCAGAAATCGGGTGGTGGAAATGACTCATAGTTTCGACAAGATCAGAATAGTAGGGGGCACGAGGCTCTAAGTCTCAGGAAAGTGTTTCAGGAAATAGGACCTGTCCAACTTGTCAAAAGTGTGGTAAGAACCATCCAGGCGAGTGTCTTGCAGGCAAGGAAGGATGCTTTGGGTGTGGTCAGTCTGGTCATAGGGTGAAGAATTTCCCTTCTACCAGAAAGGGGCAAGAAGGTAACAATAGTAGGGCTCAGTCTACAGCTCCAATAGTATCGCCAGATCGCCAAACTCAGCAGGGTGTGTCATCTAGTACAGGTGGCAATCAGGACCAAGGCAGGCTTTATGCTCTCCAGGCTCACCAGGACCAAGAAGATTCTCCTTATGTGATCACTGGTACGTTTCAAGTCCTTCTTTAGATGTTTTTGTAGTGTTAGATCCAAGGGCTACTCTTACCTTTCTAACTCTCTTTATAGCAGTAATCTTAGGAGTTAGTCTAGAAACTCCTTCAGAACCCTTCTCAGTCTCTACCCCAGTTGGTGACCTATTTATAGCTAGACGTGTATATAGAAATTGCCCTATCTCAGTCTCTCAGAATGTAACCTCAGAAGATCTTGTAGAATTAGAAATGGTAGATTTCGATATAATTGTAGACAGGGATTGGTTTCAGTTCTCTCATGCCTCACTTGATTGTAGAATTCGGGTTGTTCAGTTCCAATTTCCAAACGAGCTAGTCTTAGAATAGAAGGGTAGTAGCTCAGTGCCTATATGTCGATTATCTCTTACCTTAAGGCCAGAAAGAGGTGAATCTAGAGGGTGGTGTAGCACATATTGAGGAAAAAGGGAAGGAAGTACAAAAAGATGTTCATCGGGTTGCTTTCTTAGAAGTTAGTCTTACTAACACATCATATGGTGGTGTGATAGTCCAGAATAGATCATAACCTTCATTGGTAGAGGAGGTTAAGGGAAACAGGACAAAGATCCTATATTATTTCAGTCAGAAGGTGCAGTTCAACAGCAGAAAGTAGAGGTTTTCTCCCAAGGGGGAGATGGTCGCTTATGTGTTCCTTAGGTGGACGAGTAGGTGAAGCAGCCTTGAGAAGGCCAGATTCAGTTCATGAAGTAATGGAGAAAGTGCCACTCATTAGAGATAGACTTAAGACAGCCTAAAGTCGCCAGAAATCTTATGCAGATGTAAGCAGAAGGGAACTACAGTTCCAAGTTGATGATTGGGTTTTTCTAAAAGTGTCACCTATGAAAGGGGTGATGAGATTTGGCAAGAAAGGGAAGCTCAGTCCTAGATATGTAGGCCCTTACAAGATCTTTAAATGTATTGGTAGAGTGGCGTATGAGTAAGAGTAGCCAACTGAACTAGTAGCAGTGCATCCAGTTTTTCACATTTCGCTATTAAAGAAGTGTGTGGGTGATGCAACATCTATTGTACCTTTAGAAAGTGTGGCTGTGAAGGATAGTCTCACTTATGAAGAGGTACCAGTTGAAATCCTTCATCGTCATGTTCGAAGGTTGAGAAACAAAGAAGTCACTTCAATCAAGTTTTTGTGGAGGAGTCAGTCTGTAGATGGAGCTACTTCGGAAGCAGAAGCAGCCATGAAGTCCAAGTACCCTCACCTCTTTCCTTCTGATTCCACTCCAACTTGAGGTAATAGTTCCTCATTAGTTTTTCAGTCATTCTTGCGCATATTCAGTCTTAGAATAATGTTCCTTCAGTTTGTACTTGCATTTTCAGCGTATTTGCATGTTCTTGGAACTCAGTTCAGTCAGAAATTCAGTTCTCAGTGTTTAGTGGTAGGGATTGCAGCCCTATCCCTACATTTCAGCTAGTTTAGTCTTCATTCGAGAACGAATGGTCCTAAGGGGGGATAATGTAACACCCAGTATCCGAAATAGACCAAAAATGCAGATTTTGAGAAGTTGCAGGTGCAACCCGCGGTTGCCATCCACGAACCGTAGGTCATACCACAACTCGTGCTGGTGGTCTATGGTTCACCACTGCAAACCCTCCCAAAACCCAGCTCAGAAAATCGGCTAAGTATTGACCCACAGACAGACCCACGGTCCGTAGGTCAGACCACGGTCCGTGGTTAATGTCCGTAGATCGAGGCCCCCTTTACCCAGCCTCTGACGCAAACGACGGCCAACCAAAATGGACCGTCATTCAATCCACGGTCTATAGGTCTGACAGTAGGTGAGGGTCAGCAGCCAGTTAGAGGAAAATTATTGAGTGGGTGGTCATAACTCTTAGCATAAAAGGAATTATATGTCCCATGACCTATGATATGATAGATAATTGAATTTCCCTTCCAACGCCACCGAGTTTGCAAAAATCAGACCTCCGAGTAAAAAGTTATGCTTGTTTTAGTGAAACCCTGTCGGGCAGACTTGACCTACAACCCCAATCTACGGACTGTATATTGACCTACGGCCCGTAGGTCCCGTCCGTCGATCACTCCGACAGCATTTAAGTCAGGGGTCGTTTGGTCTTTTCCTATTTCTTTGGACCCCTAAGCTACCTCGTTTAGACCCTAAATTATGAGGTTTTAGTCAGTCTAGGCCTAGAAACATAACTAGAACATACCTAAGTCAGATCATTCTTCAAAAGTTAAAAAAATTAGAACGCTAAGTGGAGAAAGAGGTCAAGAACCCTAGTTGAAGAACACAACAAGTTTCCTCCAGTTTCAACCCTGAAATTGAAAGATTTCTTCATGGAATTCGTCACCAGGTATGTGGGATTTCACTAGTGGGTTCCTTTTGCCCATTAGGTCCCTAGAATTCAATTAGTTTCTTGATTCTCTTAATATGAACAGACCTAGGGTTTCTAGAATTTTAGTAGATTATCATGAATTACTTATGAATATGTCCCAAATCAGATTATCATGTTTCTACTTAGTTTATTGCATGAATTTCATAACCCTAGCTATGTATTTCTTTAGTTCTTGAATTACACATGCTAGGTCAGATATTTCAGTTATTCAGATATACAAGCTCCAGTTTTGAACACCACATTATCAGTATATTTCAGCATAAACCCTATTTTGTGTTATAAATCTTGAGAAGATTTGTTTTAAGACAACACTTGAGTTTTAAACAGAGTTTTTGAGAAAGTTCAGATGAGTTTTGAGAAAGAGCTTCTAAATCATTATTAGTATGACAATCGAGTAGGTCATCAATGTATGAACAGTATGATATCTAGATATACCATCAATGTTTATGCAATATGACTTCCCAAGTCAACAATGATCATAGTATAATATGATTTTGAATTGTTTTCTTAGAAGGAGTTTTAAAGTATGAATATCTACATGTCAGTATTTTGAGCTATTTAGTATTTCAGTCATAATGTATTCAGTTATACATGCCTCAGTTTATGAATGCATCATTATTAGATTAATTGTTGCATTCTCAGATTGCATGTTCAGTTTTGAGCTATCCATTACATACAGAAACTCAGTCATAATGTGTTAACCACTTATTGGGAGTAGCATCATACCGAGTTGGACTAGGGTTCTACGTATCCATATAGTCCCAGAACTACGAGTCACGTAGGTGTAAGTCTCCTCTGTGGGCAATATCAATTAGTGATCGCACCAGTCATGCCTTTATACCTTTGGCCGGGTATATTGGGTCCTCTCGATGGGGCGTATACATCGGACTCCACATTTAGCTCATGTAGTTTTATTGTCGGTTACTAGTAGCTCCCACACTTCACTCAGATTCTATTGCATTGACCTCATTTACAGTACAGTCAGTATTCAGTTTCAGCAGGTTATAAATTTGGTCATTTCATTCAGTTAGCTCAGTATTCAGTATGTTTATCATGTTCAGATTATGCTCTTGCTTTATTGCAAATTCAGTTATATGTTTATTTCAGTTTTATTCAATCATGCATGCTTAGTACCTTTCAAGTACTGACGCATACTCTGCGCTACATCTTCTCGTGGTGTAGGTTTAGGTACTCAACATCCAGATCACACTTAGATCGATTCCCGATCTCCAATTCAATAGAATCAGTGATGAGTCCTCGTTCTCCGAGGACAATAGTCATGAGTTTCTTTTGAGTATTTTTAGTCATTTAGTTTCAGTTTTGCTAGACTTAGTTGGGGCCTGTCCCAGCATTTTTAGTCAGTTAGAGGCTATTTTCAAACATAGTTAGATTTAGCTTAGAATTGAGTTAATATCTTCTTTGTATTAAACTCATCAGTTTTCATATATCTCAGTTATAGTATATGGGTATTCCCCATTTTTTTAATTTTATTTATGATTATAGCTTCCGCATCAGTTTATTATTCAACGTATCTTTAGTATGCTCATGATCATGCCAGCAGGGTTAGCTTGGGATCACTTGTTGTCCTAGGTCCCGTGTCCGCATCTCGGGGGTAGTCTCGGGGCGTGACACATTGTCCAGGTGGAGCAGAGACAAATTTGGTGACATCTTTAAGCAGATGATTATCAGAGAATAAATTGTTAGAATAAAAGAAGATATGTTTTAGGAGACCCCAATTGCCCTCAATAGTATAATGCTGCAAAAGGCTCAAGCCGAGCTTAAAAAATGCATTCATTATAAGGAGGAATTTTGGAGACAAAAGGCTAGCATTCAATGGTTTACTAAAGAAGACAAAAACACCAAATTCTTTCACTGTCTAGTTAAAGAAAGACGAAAGAGATTGCACTTGAAACGAATTAAGAGATCTGATGACACTTGGGCTGAAGGAAATGAGCAAATTGCAGAAGAAGCATTGAGTTTTTTCACATAACAGTTTTCAGGGGTATCATGTTCTGATGAACCGTCTTTGTTGCAGCATATCCAACCTATGAATACTGAAGAGGTAAAAAACAAGTTAAATAGTTTTCCTACTGATGAAGAAGTTAAGAAGGTAGTCCTGGAGCTAAATGGGGATAGTTTATGTCGTCCTGATGGATTCTCAGGCCACTTCTTTTAGACTTGTTGGGATATTGTGGGTAGAGACATAATTGAGGTGATGCATGTATTCTTTTAGGGATCTACTTTACCAAAATCAATTACGCATACTAATTTGGTCTTAGTGCCTAAAAAAGATGTCGTCCAAAACTTTTCTGACTTAAGGCCAATTAGTTTGAGCAATTTCATAAATAAGGTGATCTCCAGACTTCTGCATGATAGGATGGAGGATCTTCTGCCTAATATTATTTCTCATAACCAATCTGGGTTTGTGAAGGGAAGAAACATTACTGAGAATATAGTGCTAGCTCAGGAAATCATTACTGATATCAGAAAGAGAGGTAAACCAGCCAATGTGGTCCTGAAGCTTGATATGGCTAAGGCTTATGATAGAGTGGACTGCAACTTCTTAATTAAGGTGTTAGAGAAGATGGGTTTTGATGGACTGGTGGTGGACAAAATCTGGAGGCTTGTGGCTAGTAATTGGTACTCTATACTAATTAATGGACATGGTGAAGGATTTTTTCACTCCACTAGGGGAGTTAATCAAGGAGATCCTCTATCCCTGCTCCATTCATTTTATCTATTGCAGTATTGTCTAGGGCTCTTGATCATTTTCTCTATAACAGTGATTTTAAGATCTTTGGAATCCCCAAATTGAGTGACAAACTTAATCATTTGGCCTATGTTGATGACACTATCATAATTGTGAATGCGGACAGGACTTATCTACAACTAATAATGGATGTGTTGGTACAATATTAGGGAATATCAAGTCAGAAAATCAACAAAGAAAAAAGTTTCTTCTTTATGTATAACAAGGGTGAAATTGTTGTTGTTCAGGAGGTTGAAAAAATCACTGGTTTTCAGAGAGGTAAGTTCCCCTTAATTTATTTGGGATGCCCAATTGGACATAAAAAGAAGAAGAAACAACATTTTTCCAATCTAATGTAAAAGGTGAAGAATAAGTTACATGCTTGGAAAGGCAAATTGTTGTCCTTTGGAAGAAAAAATGTCCTAATCAATCATGTATTTCATAGCATGCCCATATACTTATTAGCTGAAACCATGCCCCCAAAATGTGTTATTAAGGATCTCCATAGAACCTTTGCTAAGTTTTTATGGAACTTTAAAGAAGAAGAAAGATTAAAGCACTGGGTGTCATGGTCCAATATATGTCTTCCCAAAGAGGAGGGTGGATTGGGATTTAGATCTTTATTTGATGTCTCCAAGGCTTTATATGCAAAGCTATGGTGGAATTTCAGGACCAAAAAGTCCATTTGGGCTAACTTCCTATGGAACAAGTATTGCAAGAAGAACATACCTCAAATGGTAGAATGGAAGGGAGGGTCTCAAATCTGGAAACCAATGTTATTGGCTAGATATAGCATTTATCAAGAGATATGGTGGGAGATTAAGTGTGGCCACTCTAGTAACTGGTATGACAATTGGACTCAACTAGGAGCCCTTCACTACTACCTCTTTGTGAATCATCATTGTAATGAGGCATTTGATAAAGGGAGCTAGTTTTTTATTCTAGGCAACTGGAATAATGAAGTAATGATGGAGCTCTTTAATGAAGAAGTATGTAGTCATGTGCAACAAACTATTGGGACAGTACATGAACTTGAAGATTGGGATAAACCTTGGTGGATACCCAACTCTACATGAAAGTTTGCAATGCTTGGGAACTCAGCAGAGAAAGAAGAGAACCTCAGGAGCTGATGATGAACATATGGGAAAAGGGTATTCCTTTTCAAGTATCTTTCCTTCTGTGGAGATTATAGAAGTTACGAATTCCTATTGGAGAAGTCTTGGTGAAGATTAAGGTAGCATAAGAGGTTATTTGTTGTTGCTGCAACAGCAATGCACAGGAAACCTTTGAACATTTATTCATGGAGTGTCCAGACTCTAACAAAATATGGAGCTGGTTTGCAGGTGCTGCGGGAGTGGAAGGACCATTTCTACAAGTCAAAGACACGATAATTAAATGGTGGAAAGCTGATTGTATGGTTAAACTGA
The DNA here is from genome assembly GCA_036250505.1 of Solanum acaule. Classification (NCBI taxonomy): domain Eukaryota; kingdom Viridiplantae; phylum Streptophyta; class Magnoliopsida; order Solanales; family Solanaceae; genus Solanum; species Solanum acaule. The sequence continues at coordinate 2,026 of JAJOOR010008503.1, read as the reverse complement.
AACCTATGTATACGGCAGTACCAGCGTTTATCGTCTGGCGAATATGGAAAAGGAGAAGCAAGATCAGAAATGGTGGGAAAATGTCTAGACATGCTATGGATATGGAGATTAACAGAAATCTATAGATGATGGCTAAACTTAGATACCTATGGATTCAGGAAATCCCAAGCACGTGGCCTATGATTGTGAAGTTGTTTGAAGAATACACCCCAAGTATATCTTACCAAGTTATCATGTGGAAGTTTCCAGAGAGGTGATATTACAAATGTAATTCAGATGGTGCCTGCAAAGGCAATCCTGGGCCTAGTGCTAGCGGATTTTGTATAAGAAATTGTTAAGGGGAACTAGTTTTTGCAGAAGTTCAGAGAATTGCAGATAGCTCAAGCCTCAAAGCTGAGGCTATGGCGATGAGACTAGGGCTTGAACGCTATATAAATCATAATTTAGTACCATTTGTTATGGCAACTGAATCTCTTACCCTCAAGAAAATTGTAGAAGGGACATGGGAGGTGCCTTGGGAAATCGTGAAGGATATTAAGAGAATCAAGTTCCTATTGACTAACCACTTTGTGATAGTGTCACACACATTCAGAGAAGGAAATCAATTGGCGGATTTTTTCACTAACTATATTTTCAATTTTGTAGGTACTAACAGATTTCAGTTCAACTCAATACAAGGGATTCCAAATAAAGCAAAAAGTATAATTCAATTGGAAAAGGCTAATGTCCCAAACTTGCGATTTAATAAGTGTCAAAATCGAAGAAAATTTGGGCAGACAAGGTCAAATAGCAGCAACAATCAGAACCAAATGGTAACACACATTCACGGGCAACCCTGACAACAATTGTAAATCCAAAACTAACGCACATTCAGGGTGATAAGCTGAAGATGAGGACGTACCTGTTGTTCTAGATCCCTCTGCAGTAGTATTAGCATGTCGTTGGTCATTCTGAAAAAAGGAGAAGGGACAACTGGGGAAGTCTGTCAATTAGGATTAGTACCAAGATAGGAGTTCTTTGGATCATACCTTTTCTCTAGCTCTGTGACATACCAATTGTGTGGTGAAGAAGTCTTTCCTGAGTTCGAATTCATGGTATCACTGAGATATTTTTTGATACCCAAATGAAAATCACTCAAGCTCTATGATTGTGTACTCCTAGAGTCGATAAGGGGTAGATCCTCTTGTGTGGATGTATGGTATTGTTGGCTGGAGAGGTTGCTCCGATTTGGATGCCGCTACCACAAAGGGAGTAGCTCCATCGGAGCTCTTAGAACTTTCCTATTATTGGCTATTTGTCTTGTTTTGTTTTCTTTCTAGTTCTGATGTTTTAGTTTTCTCTTTTCATTTTGGATCATGACCACTTTTGGGTCATGCCTATGTACAGACTTTCCCAGTTGTTATGGAATTAACCCTTTGGCTTAAAAAAATATATATGTGGAATCAACAGTCTTTTCAACATTTTTTGTTAACATGTTCTTCCTTGAAGTGTTAAAAAACTTTACGTAAGGTTTTATTTTAGAAACTTCTATTGTTTATATATTTCCTTTCAATATATATAAAAAATAGTAACCAACTAAAATATGTCATGTACTTTCTTTTAAAAATAAATATATTTACTAATTTCTATTTAAATTTAAATCAACTGATTTAAACTACCCAATACATTATATCAGACTTTACATACATTTCGAATGAAAAATTATTTATGGGATAAGCACTTTTTTTTTTAAATAGAAAAAAAAACAAAGAAGAATTAACTAACCAAAACCAATTATAAAATTTGTAATTACCAAATTAATTTAATATTATAAATTTCAAACATAAAAGACCACAACAACAACACAAAAAATAGAATATATATTTATAAAAATTAATTTAAAATTAATTTTTTCCGTCTTCCGATCGACGTAGCTCCGCATTTTTATAGTCATGCTGCTGACTAGCTTTAGACTTCAGATTATCTTCATTAGTCTTTAGCTTTTGTATCTCGTTGTCCATACTATCCACTTTTATACAAAGTGTAG
>JAJOOR010008502.1:0-50395 GCA_036250505.1 Solanum acaule | reverse complement strand
CTTTTCTTTATATTGCATTTGCTTTAAATTGCCTTATATTGAAAAGAAGTCAGTCAGGTTGAGTTGAGTTGAGCCAGGTAAGTTATTCAGTTTCTTCCAGATTTCTTTCTAGCCAGGTTGCTTAGCTTTCCAGCTCACATACTCGTACATTCCATGTACTAATGCCAGTTGGCCTGCATCTTATTATGATGCAGATATAGGTACCCAGGATCAGCATCCAGCACGTCGTTGATCCAGTTGAGCACTCTAGAGTCAGTAGTGAGCCTCATTGCTTTCCCGAGGACTCGGTTGGTTTGTTCTCCTAGTTTTGTTTTATTAGGATGTTGCGGGGTCTGTCCCAACATCCATCTCAGTGTTTTAGAGGTTTCATAGACAGTCAGTCAGTTAGTTTTGAGTCTCTCATTTATGTATATATATTACTATTCTATTTTGAGAATCGAGTTGCCTTTTTGGCCAGTGTTTATCAGTTGGTTGTTTATAACCTTTCCTTGCATTGAGTTTAGCTGTTGAGTTAAGTTTCCGCTGAGTTAAGAAAGCCAGGCCAAGGGTTCACTTGGGGCCAGCAATGGTCTCCGAGTACCGTTCCCGCCCAGGGTGTAGGCTCGGGGAGTGACAAATTAGGCTTGACATCTCTCTTTGATGTTTTCAAAGTATTATTTTCTAAGCTTGAGTGAAACTTTAGAATTAAAAAAACTATGTTTCCAATTTTGTGTGTAATAAATACTGCAAGAGGCATATACCTCAAGCAGTTAAATGGTGCAGAGGGTCACAAAATTGGAAGCTTGTGTTTGAGCTGGAGGTAACATCAACCAGGAAATTTAGTGGGAAATTAAGAGTGGTTATGCTAATGTCTAATTTAATAATTGGACACAATTGGGATCATTTTATTATTATCTTCTTATTCGAGATCTCTTTCAATTGAAAATAGGGGATATCTGACAACTTAGACAGAATAGGCAGTGAAATAATAAACTTTTTACTGGAAATATTCCTACCAAAAGTCTATCAACACATTCAAGAAAAAGTTAATATTTTTGTTGATCAAAATTATTGGGACAACCTTGGTGGATGGACAACAACTAAAGTAAATTCTTTGTGGCGAGATTTTGTAGGATGTTAAGGCATAAAGGAGGTTCAACAGTATTATAAGCATATACGGATCGAATGAGATCCTTTCAAACTTTTTTTATTCTTCTAGAGGTTGTGTAAGAAAAGAATTCCTATTAAGACTATAAGAGTAAGGAGGATGAAAAGTTGTAGTTCAAGAATATAAAAAGGGTAAATTAGATATTAAGGAGTAAACTTTTCAAGTGTAATGGCTTTAGCCTTTTAAGGCTTTAAGCCTTTAAGTCTTCAATGTACTAGTACTAGTAATCTAGTATATGTTATATCAAGCCTCAAGGGTCAAGGATTTACTTGGGTCAGGTTTATAAGCCTTGAATTTAAATGGGCTTTAAAATTTTTATCCCAACCCTACCCTAATAACAAATTGGATTGGATCGACCATATGGGCCAAGTCCATTTTGATAACCCTAACTATCTATACCCTACACCTAGTCTATAAAAGTAAATAAAATGACCTACTTTGAGGGGACTCTTAATAAACAGTGGCAGGAGCAATTGCAGTAGCATAGAGATCCTTTCTCAAAACCTTTATGCTCACCATTTATTTGTATCTATGTCTTCCTCGACATTTGAAGGTCTAATCTTTAACTCTCCCTCTCATTTATATATTCGAATGGTGTCTTTTTTTTCTCTCTTTGAGTGAGTTGATTTTATTACATACTTCTTTTAGTTGTTTGTTTAAGAAACACTTTCTTTTCATTTGTAGTTAGATTTGAGTGGGAAAAGACTTCCTAATATTAAAAAATGTTTTTTTTTTATCAAATGTCTGCAGTAGCTTATAATAATTATGTTTTATTTGTCGCCTTTGTTTTGTTTTGCTTGCCAAATGATTCAACAATTGGAATGCTCTTAAATTAATTAATTTCTCTGTTGTGTGTTTAGTTCTTGTTTTGGTTAATTCTGAATCATCTTCCAATAAAATTGGTTATTTCTTTCCAATTTTTTGTTGGTAAACTTGAAATAACAGTAAATTTTAGACATTAGTTTCTTAAGTTAGAAATTTTCTAGGCCTAAAAATAATGTTTATGGCCTCAACTTTAATTTAATCACTAATGAGAACAAAGAAAGAAAGAGTGATAAAATCAACTGTCCAGTTTATTAAAATAATCTATCCAAAAGATAAGAAATAATGAGATAATTCATAATATACTATGTTAACTAAAGTCGCAAATTTGTGCCTTATAGATAAACAATCAATAAAATGGGATGGTCGCATTTATATGTCTTGACCCAAAAACTCCTTAAAATATAATGTTTTGATTCAACGAACATGTAAACTCTATATTTAGGTGTGGTATACAAAGAGAGATCACATATACTCATCTTGATAAGTGTATGTCAAAGTTGAGGTCACAACTTTTTTTCTTAGTCAAGAGTCAAGAGTCAAGACTAATAAAATTTAACAGTTTAAGTGAACCATAGGCAAATGATCTATCTAGAAATAATTTGAAAAACAATTGTTTTAGCACCACATGGTTTAAAGATGCCTTATACCTTTCCTTGGTCAACATAATTCTTTACTCGGTCTTTTGTTTTTGCAGACTGATAGGAGGAATCATTCCTTTTTTATTAGAGATTTTAAAAAGTGACTTAGAACATTATAACTCAATTCCAAGTGACAACTCTATAAATAAAAAAGTCTCTATTCAATACCATCACTTCAATTGAAAACCCATTTCTTCTTCGTCTTCGATGATGAAAAATGAGGTGTGGAAACTAGTAATTACATTTCTTATTAACTAAGAATTATGAGTCATTATTCAACTAATTGGAACTAGTATATATAATTCTTATTATTTTTTCTTCAGTTAGTTTCTTGTGTCTTATTACTTTTAATAGGTATAATATGCTTAAAAATACTACCACAACTATATAAATAAACAAGTTAACTACTTTTTCATAGAAACAACACATTTTATTCTTTTTATATAGATTGTATCGGTTAAATTTAAGTGATGACATGTTTCTTTCTACAATCCTGACGTAGTCAATAGATATGTCAGAATAGGGTTAAATAAGTTAACACTATGCAAATGTTGCAATAGGGTTCATGTTTTCTTCTTACCTGATTGTCAAAATAAGTTTACCTAGTATGCATAGTTTCTAAGGAGCCTAAGTTTGAAAAATGATGTTGGGATTGTAAAACTTTGTGATGGAACCAACATGTTCTTGGTGCCATCGCAACCCTAGCATGATCTTTTAAACTCAAGTTCCCCAGAAATTCTATATGTGAGGAAAAATCCTTTTTACTTTCAGGCAAGAAGAAATAAATTGAACCTAAAAACAACATTTGCATAGTATTTAGTCAACTTGTCTAACCCCGTTCCGTCGTGGAAATTGACTATGTCAAAAATGTTACCACTTGAGGTAGTTGACAAAATCCAACTAATTTGAACTAGTATATATAATGTAACATCCTGCCTTAGAAAGAGCTAACTTTAGACAACGTTAAACTGGAAATAGCCAAATCTTGAATTTTACAAGTTATGTTTGAGTTATAAGTTGTGGGTCTACTTCAAACGACCATAACTTTCAGTACAACATGAGTTATGTGGTCCATAAGATATCAAATGAAAGGTATTGGAATCCTCTTTCCAACTCCACTGAGTTTGCTAATTTTCGAGCTGGTATGAGGGAGATATGCCTATTTGAAGCCGGGCTGTCCAGTTAAGGAAAGTTACCTGAAAATATGAGGGGTATTTTGATCTTTTCCTTACCCAATCAGATTAATTCGATTTTTAATAATATTTTTGGGTCAAATCTGATTTGGGCCAGTTTTCATAAATCAAAATACGCTTAGGGTTTTGAGTGGAGTTCGAGAAGAGGAGAAAAAGAGAAAAGTTCAAGGCGTTCATCAAGATTCTTGAGTTTTGTTGCGGATTTCGCCAAGGGTTTGATCCCTAAGAGGTATGTGAGTTCTCATAGTGTTGGGTTCGTTCACCCACACGCCAATCATGTTTTTTTAAAGCAATTTCGTTCTCAAAATTGAAGGAATTGAGTTCTTGATTAGTGTTCTTGAAATATTGTGTTCGTTCTTGAATTAGGATGGGTTTGATGAGTTTTTGAGATAATGGTATGGAGCTTACGAGTTTTAGATAATGTAGCTATCAACTTTTATACAACTCTTTCACACAATTTTCAGCTGATATGACTATTTGACGCTATTTTCATGTGATACCATATGTGCTTATAGAGCTGATACTTATCTGCCACAACCGAGTTGGACCCATTTCAGAGTCACTTGATAACTTTTAGCTTAACGTTGGGTTTGTTTCAAATATAAGATTGAACAAACCATGTCCTACAAAGCATGTCAATGTCTCTTTTGAAGTTACCAGACCGTCTCCCTAGTGAGTGTCCCAGAAAGATTTTGAAGATTGACAAATAAGGGAACACATGAAAGGAGAAGCTTGCGTCGACTTGTTCCTTTCAGGGTGTATCCGACTGGAATAAGGAGAACGTCAACCACACAAATTAGAAGTTATAAAACAGTGCTGGGATTGCATTTTCGACAGGAAACCAGTAGAGAAAGTTTCCTTTAATAAAGGAGTCCTACAAAGAAGAGGAAGCACATAATGAATAACCCAGTTAAAATAGGATGCCTAATCCCACAAGAAGTAGGAACCACTACAAAAGTAACTGAGATCCAATTGAAGAAGGAAAGATCCTTGATCAATAAATACGGCAACATTTTCTCCAAAGAAACTTGCGCACTTAAATAGAGAGTTACAAGCAGAATACAATCAAATAGAGTGAGTTCATATTTGAGTGATTTTTTATTACCAAGTGCAGCCAACGCAAGGAAATAGGATTGAAGAACCTGGTTGATATTCATAGGCTTATGCTTTATAGTTCTTAAGTCAAGTTTGCTTGTATGGTGTTTTTATCGAGTTGTATTTTTAATCCTTTCTAGATCCAGTGAAGTATAAACTGGAGTAGGAATAGTGTCTTCAAGTTAGGGTGACTTAAAGACTTGGGAACATAAATTCCTTGGGGGGTTTGTGTTGGAGTTTAAGAATTAGACTTAGTTCCTACGATTGCAAGAGTTATAATCCGAATTCTTAACTTGAAGTGGGGTCGACGATCTAGTTGGTTGTTGGCATCTAGGAATAAAAGTTTATACTTCCTTAGGTTACATAGGTTTGTAATCTTTTGTTGAGGCTCAAAGTTTAATGAAGTGGAGTTAAATCCTACAGAGGTGTAGGTCGTGGTTTTTTACCCTTTATGAGCCGCGGATTTCCGCGATGAAATATTGTGTCATTACTTTATTTTCTTTACATAACGTAACTGCTGTAATGTTTAAAGTAACATATAATTATACCTATTTCTTAGGCAAATTTGGGGGTCAGAATTCCAATAGTATCCAATATCAAGTTTAATTGGGACTCCAGCCAACTGACTCTTAAATCCAGACTTTAACAGATCAAACATGGATGAAATAATTCCTTCAGCACCTCCAAATACCATGGCTTCACTGTTTAAAATTGACGATCAAGTCTTTTATGTCTCTCATTCTCCCCAAACAGTTTATAAATGAAATTTCCAGATCGGTGCGACACTTAGTGCTAATTTGCCTTGGAAATGGGTTCTAAAAAGCACCATTTGGTACATATTCTAGAGGTGAGCGCCAATTCTCTCCCAATCCCGAGAATACTGCTCAGAGAGTTTATGAGAGTCCTAATACCTCATGACAAGCTATCCATTTGAGTTGTCTCCACCAGATTGTTGGGCCAAGTAAGCAAATAGAAAAAACTATTAATTTCAGTTAGTTTAAAATATTTATGAACTTTTATTTCTAGCATGATTTTATTTTTTACTTTGTTGAGATTTGAAACCCTTTAATTTAGTGCATCAATGTGTCTGATTCCTTTCTTTCTAAAAATTACTTTTTGGAGCATCTCACGGGTCTTGTGGTTATAACGTGTTGCCACCATTTCCTTTTGTGTTAGGGATAACTTTTTTGAGATATACACTAAATTTTGAACACCCTTAACAAATTGTTTAGCTTCGTCATTGCGTCATACAAAGTTAATATAATAAACACTAAAGCCTCAATTGTTTGCATTTAATGGAGGTCTTAAATCTGAATTGTTCAGATCTTAACCCATTAAGTACAATTGTTCTTATTAAGATCTTGCCGCTAATTGAGTCTTAATGTCTCCGAATAAGTCAGATCCATAAATATGTCTTAATAGTATCCATACCTTAATCAACAATTATATTTTCATTATTTAGTTTTGCATTAAATGCTTTAAATAAAAACTACCGTCTTCTTCTACAAACTTTTAAAATTGATCTCTTTCACATTTTTTTTACCATTTTGTTCTCTTCTCGAAATAATTACAGCCTCAATCCTGTAATCCTTCCTTCTCTAGTGTTCATATCTAGAGAAAATATGTTAATATTCAGATTTGCATTTAGATTCAGACGTCTTAATTTTAATGAAAACAAATGAGGCCTAAAAGAACAAGAGTAGTGTTTATTTTGAAATACTTTTAGTTTTTAATGTGAATTTTGAGTATTGGAATAAGAATTCTGAAAACTTGAAAAGTAATTTGTTGTTTTATAACAATGAAATAATGAGCTTATGATTAATTCAAAAAAATATTGCATTCTTAACATCCCCGTACGAGAAAATAATGAGGCTCACTAATTAATTAAAGGGTTAAACAATGAACAAAAGTAAATAATGATGTTTCTAAGAGTTACTTAATTACTATCACAATTTTAGCTAATATGCAAAGCACATACGAAAAAGAAAGATTGATCAACATATCTATTAGAGTCTCATGCTTTTATAAGCATACAAATATAGATATACATATAAATAGTAAAATATGAGTTCACAATTAAATATTGATGGTATAACTTCGTGCAGGAACGTTTTCAAAACGACGATCATGTGTAGATATCCTTCTTAGAAATTCTGAAGATGTACAACAAGGAGTACAACAAGAACATCAATGAAGTCTACAATGAGGTGATAAATCATTTTAAATTTGGATACACAAATATTATTAGATGATTTTCATGTTAGAATTTGTGAATATCTTTCTGTTTTATGTGTAGGTTGCCATATGTCGCAATGATCATCCAAATTTACTTGATGACTTCACAATTTTTTAACCAGATTCTTCAATATTTGTCGCAGTGGTTAGACATCATCTCAATCAATTACCCATCCTTTTTAATTCCTTATAATAATGTTATTATCATGAGTAAAGCTTGGTAATTTTTCTCAAAAAAGTGTTAGGGAGATTGGTTGGGTTGTTTGGACTTTTGTCAATTTTATTAGCAATAAATATTGTTAAATGGTGTCTTCAATTTTATCATCTTCACTTCTACCAAATTAAGAAAAAAAATCATTCATTCTTTGTTTTTCTTCTCATATATATAAGGGAATAATTTTATTGGTAATTGCTTATTCATATGGAAAGTACTGATGTATCTAAAACAGGGTTAACCTCCTTGTTCGAATTGACTTTTTCATTTTTTACTTATAAGCTAAAAGTTATACATTAAAATTTTTAACTAATTACTTAAATTTTAAGCAAATTGACTTAAAAAAAAGTGCTTATAAACATTTTTAACTCACTCACACCCTCTTAAAGTGCTTTAAAACTATTTTAGCTTAAAATGGGCCAATTCAAACAAGCTTTAATTCAGGGGTTCGATGTAATTGAAAGAAGATTAAATTTGTGTTTTTTTAATAATAATAATAAAAACAACAATAATAACACCAACAACAATAAAAAAAAATGATGAGGTTTGATATTCCATAAATAATTTTGACAAACGTGGTGTATTGGTGAATAATTTTCGATATTAATCTTCGTTTAATGCTTGAGTTTGTTTATGGATGTTAAATTTGAGTTGCATAGTTGTTTGCTAGTTTGTTCAATCAAAAGAGATATAAATTTTCAAATATTTCGTCACTATGTTGTTTGGATTGAATCGTTATTTCTTTCAAGTAATTGAAAGATCTTTTTGAAATTATCTATTGAATCCAAAGGAGATTTTTTTTTTCTCCAGACTATCCTCAAACGGTTTTTCTCACACACATTCATTAATGGTTATGTAATTAGTTTACAGAGAATTTTGATGTCGTTAAAGTCTCTTTATTAGAAATGGTTCCAAAATTAATAATTTAGGAGCTGATTTACTTAATATTGCAACACCCCATAATTTTTTTTTAGCTAAGACCAAACCATCCTTCGTTGTGAGTAGGATTTTACTGAGGAATTTAAAATTTCTTAAGTGTTAAGGTGACTAGATATAGCACCTTGAGTTCCAAAAATAATTAAAGGGAATTCGTTCAAGTCATTCCTAAGTTCTTCTAAGATTTGGGTCAACTTCAAACGATCATAACTCTCAGTACAACATAAGTTAGGTGTTCCATGAGATGCAAAATGAAAGGTCTTTGAATTATCTTTCCAATTCTACCGATTTTGCTAAGTTTTGATGTTGGATGAGTGAGATATGCCTTTTTGAAGTCAAGCTATCCAGTTAAGGAAAAGTACCTGAAAATAGTAAGGGGTATTTTGGTCTTTTCTTACCCAATCAGATTTAATTCATTTTTAGTAAGGTTTTAAGGGTCTAATCCAATTAGTTTCAGTTTTATAATCCTAAGATACGCCTAAGGTTTTAGTTGAGACCTCAAGAAGAGAAAAGAAGAGAAAAGAGAAGAAAAGAGGAAAGGATCAAGGCGTTCGTCAAGGTTCTTGAGTTTTGTTGCGGAGTTTTTCCATGGGTTTGATCCATATGAGGTATGCAAGTTTCCATAATGTTGGTTCGTTCACCCACACGCCAAACATGATTTTCATATTCAAATTCGTTCATAAAGATTGAAAGATTTAAGTTCTTGATAAGCGTTCTTGAAGTTTCATTCCAAATCTTGTTGTGTTGGGGTTTTGATGATTTATTGAGATGAAAGTGAGTGTTTTGAGGGTTTTATTGAGTATATTAGAGTGTACTTATGTTGAGTAACCTAATCCAAGTGATTGTGGAAGAAACCGTTCGAATCTAGGCGAACTAGGGTGAGAAAACGAGCAAAGAAAGTCGTCGAGGTTTTTCTGGGTTGGGGCCTGGCGCCCTACACCAGCCAGTGCGCCCCAACCACACCTATGTAGGTAGAGGGCTGGTTTCCCACGCCACTTAGTGCACCAGGGTCGCCTGCCCCACCCACTCTTCATCGTTTCGTCCGTTTGAGTTCTTTTGAAGGGTACCTTTACTCCCCTTTGATTCTAAACACTTTAAACTACTTCTAAACACATAGAAATAATTCATAGCTTGAATCAAAACCTTGAATTCATAATTCAAATTTAAGGTAGAGTTAAGAGTCAAGTGTTGAGAGTTCTTTGGAACATTTTGAGAAAGTCCCTTTGAGTCTTTTAAGGAGTCTTCTACCACTTCAAATAACTTATTTCAAGACTCAAGTAAGTGAGCATGAGAGTGAGGAAAATGTATTCATGAGTCTACATTATCATCAAGATCCTTCATATCATAAATCCTAAATCTTGAATTCATAATTCAAATTCAAGAGAGAATTAAGAGTAGAGTTCAAGAAAGTCTCTTGAGTAAAATTGTGAATCCTTCGAGATCAATTATTGATTTGAACTAAGTTTTGAGGAAGTAAGTAAGAGAATGAGAAGAGTCGTATACATGAGTTCCATGTTGTTATGTAGACATTCGAGTCAAGTCGTTCATACCCATAAATTCTGCATGGACTCCATAAATTGAGTATCATTGAGAGGAGTAGTATCTTCAAGTTCTAAGTCTTGTGTATCGATTTCCTAACCCTTTTGAGATTATATTCCTAATCATGGGACTATTAAATGTTACCCATGAAGTCCTTGAGTTGAGTAGTTCATGCCCATAATTCAGCATGAACCCTATAAGTTAGTACTCTTGAGATGAGAAGTATCTTTAAGTCCTTGAGTTGAGTAGTTCATGCCCATAATTTCGGATGAACCCTCTGAGTCGAGCATTCTTGAAATGAGTATTTATATTGAAGTTCTTGAGTTCTGAGTTGTTGAGTCTTGAGTATTGAGTTCTATTTATGGTTATTGAAAACCTTGAATTGAGTCATTCACGTCCATAATTCGGCATGAACTTTATTCCGAAAAGTCTTTTACAAATTTTTTTAAAACTTGAGCATTGAGTAGAGTAAGAGTAAGAGTAGAGCCGAGTTCATTTCCTTAAAATGATTATATGGGAACTAAGTATTCCCAAGAGTAAAATGTTTTCACATTTAAACAAGAGAGGAAACACCGATTTCCAAGAGCGCTTTTAAGCTAGTTTTTGAGTAATAATCTCAAACCACAAATAGAGTTATTTTTTTAAACATATGAGCTGAGTATATTTTTACGAGTAGTATTGAGCACCGATATGGGGACGCGTTCAGATAACTCAAGTTTCCATAAACCATGTACCCAACATGGGTAAGAAGGGTCATACTTTTTAGATGATTCCTTAATGCTTTTTATAATAGACTTGTGGATCCACTTAGTTGAGGATTTCTAAATCCCGACAAGTTATAGGTGTAACACCTCTCTATTTGATAGAACTAGAATTTGAAAGAAACCATTTTTGGAAATAATCAAAATTGGAAAGTTTGACAAAATTAAGATAAGGATGAGTTTTGAGTCAGCTTCAAATGACCATAACTCCTATATCAAGATGATTTAGGAGAACTACAAGCTACCGTAGGACTCATCTTTGAATTATCTTTCCAACGCCACCGAGTTTGATCAATTTCGAGTTCGTATGAGGGAGATATGCTCATTTGAAATTGGGCTGTCTAGATAAGAAAAGTCAAAGCCGGATTTTAAAGGGGTATTTTGGTCTTTTCATTACCCAATTAATTAAATCCATTTTTAGTAAATTATTTGGGGTCTAAACTGAGTTGGTTAAGTTTACGCAATTGAGAATTATGCTTGGGCTTTGTGTAACACCCCAGATTCGAGAAAGGAAAAAAATTCCAGATTTTTAGAAGTTGTAGGTGCCACAGACTGAAGCCAACTACGGACAGTCAGTTAGCTCCGTCGATGGGCCAATCAACTTTCAGTCTTCAGTCGCAAATGACGGTCGACCAGTACAGATAGTCAGTCGACTCATGACCCGTCAGTCAGCTCCGTCAGTGACTCCGACAACTTTTATGTCAGGTTTTTTTTGGTCTTTTCCTTGTTAGTTTGACCTCGAAACTACATTGTTTAGACCCTAAATTATGATAGTCAGTTTAAGCCTAGAAACATAACTAGAACTTACCTTAGTCAAAATCATTAATCAAAACTTAGAAAATTAGAAGCTTAAGAAGAGAAAGAGGCGACCAACCCTAGTTCAAGAACGCAACAAGTTTCTTCCAGTTCCAGCCCTGAAATCGAAGGATTTTTTCTGTGGAATTCATCACCAAATATGTGGGATTTCACTAGTGGGTTCCTTTCACCCATTAGGTCCCTAGATTTCAGTTAGATTCTTGATTCCCTATTATTAACTAGACCTAGGGTTTCTAGAACTTCAGTAGAATATCATGAATTAGTTATTTACACGTTCCAAATCAAATTATAATGTTATTACTTCATTTCTTGCATGAATTTCAGAACCCTTGCTATGTATTTCTTTAGTTCTTGAATTACACATGCTAGGTCACATATTTCAGTTATTTTAGATATACGTGCCTCAGTTTTTAAATGTGTCATTATCAGTTATTAATGTGCATTCTCAGTTTGCATGTTAGTTTGAGCTATCCAGTATATCACAGAAATTCATTCATAATATGTTAATCAATTAATCCATTGGGAGTATCATAATACCGAGTTGGACTAGGGTCAGTCACCCATATAGTCCCAAAACTACGAGACACGTAGGTTGTAAGTCCTCTCTATGGGCATCATTTTAGTGATCACGCCAGCATGCCTCTACACCTTTGGTCGGGTGTATTGGGTCCTCTCGATGGGGCGTATACATCGGACTCCACATTTAGCTCATGTTGTTTTACTATCGGTTATTAGTAGCTCCCACATTTCAGTACAGTTCAGTATTCAGTCTCAGCATGTTATAATTTGGTCATTGCATTCAATTAGCTCATTATCTATATCATGCTCAAATAATGCTCTTGCTTTATTGCTTGTTCAGTTATATGTTTATTTCATCTTTACTCTATCCTGCATGCTCAGTACCTTTCAAGTACTGTCACATACTTTGCACTACATCTTCTTATAATGTATGTTCAGATTCTCAGCATCCAAATCACGCTTAGATCGGTTCCCGATCTCCAGTTCAGTAGCATCAGTAGTGAGTCCTCATTCTTCGAGGACAATAGTCATGTTATCTTTTCATTATTTCAGTCTTTTAGTTTCAGTTTTGCTAGACTTAGCTGGGGCATGTCCCAACACTTCTAGTCAGTTAGAGACTATTTTTAGACATAGTTAGATTCAACTTCATATTTGAGTTTGATGTTCTTTTGTATTAAACTCTCAGATCTGATATTCAGTTTTAGTATATGGGTATTCCCCATCTGTTCATATTTACTTATTATTAGCTTCTGCAACAGTTTTATTTCTCAGTTTATCTTTAGTATGCTCATGATTATGCCAGCAGGGTTAGCTTGGGGTCACTTGTGATCCTAGGTCCTGTGTCCGTGTCTCGGGGGTAACTCGGGGCCTGACAAACTTGGTATCAGAGAACTAGGTTTAAGAGTCTTAGGATGTCTGAAAAGCCGCACTAAGTAGAGTCCTTTTCGTGGGTGTGAAGTGCACCACATCTAATGAGAGGGAGACTACAAAGTGTTTTAGGAAAAATCTTTATTTTCTTATTACTCTTATCGTGCGTAAGGTATGATCTAATTCCATTCTAACTTGACGTTCTACGTTTCAATGATCATGCCTACCAGTAGAGCTAACGCCAGGAATGTGAATGCCAAGAATGCAAACACAGCTCCTCTAGTCTCATATCAAGAAGTTTTAAATGCAGAATTTCGTAACACCATTCAGATGTTGGCTCAAAGTGTTGCCAACCAGAAAAATCAGCGGGCTCCAGCTCCGGCGAACGCTAATATTGGGTCAGCTGCAGCTAGAGTGCGAGACTTTGTTAGGATGAATCCGCTAGAGTTCTTAGGATCGTAGGTTGAAGATGATCCCCAGAACTTCATTGATGAGGTCAAGAAGATCTTTGATGTGATGCAGCTAACTGGGAATGATCAGGTTGAGTTAGCATCTTACCAACTTAAGGATATAGCTCATATCTGGTATACTCAGTGGAAGGAGAACAGGGGTACAGAAGCAGCTCCTATCACTTGGGATTGCTTTAGTGAGACCTTTCTGGACAAGTTTTTCCCAAGAGAACTAAGGGAAGCGAAAGCTCGGGAATTTATGAACTTGAGGCAAGGTAACATGACAGTCCAAGAGTATGGGCTCAAGTTTACCCAACTCTCTAGGTATGCTCTTCACATGCTTGTTGATTCCAGGGCTCAGATGAATAAGTTTCTATATGGAGTGTCAGACTTGGTGAAAACAAAGTGTAGAAATGCCATGTTACTTGAAAATATGAACATCTCTAGGCTCATGACTCATGCTCAGCAGGATGAGGGTGATAAACTTAGAGAACAGGCTAAGGAGAACAAGAAGGCTAGGACCGAAAACTATGCCTACTCTCAGCAGAAATAGGGTGGTGGGAATCGCTCGCAGGGTCAGGAAAAATTTTAAACTCCAGCACCTTCATCCGCTAGTGTTCCATCCTCCAAGTTTCGACAAGATCAGAAAGGTAGGGCATTAGGCTCTAAGTCTTAGGGAAGTGTTTCAGGAACCAAAACCTACCGAACTTGCCCTAAGTGTGGTAAGAACCATCCGGGCGAGTGCCTTACAGGAAAGGAATGATGCTTTGGGTATGGTCAGTCTGGTCACATGTTGAGGGATTGTCCTTCTAAACAGGGTCAAGGAGGCAATGCTAATCGAGCCCATTCTACAACTCAACAGCACCAGCAGGTCGCCCGACTCAACAGGGTAACTCTTCTGGTACAGGTTGCGGACAGCGCCAAAATAGACTCTATCCTCTTCAGGCTCTCCAGGATCAGGAAGATTCTCCTGATGTAGTCACTGGTACGTTACGAGTCTTTGATCTCGATGTTTATTCTTTGTTAGATCCAGGGGCTACTCTTTCTTTAGTAACTCCTTATATAGTAGTTAAGTTTGATATTAGTCCAGAAACTCTCTCAGAACCATTCTCAGTCTCTACTCTAGTCGGTGACCTAAATATAGCTAGACGGGTATACAAAAATTGCCCTAATACAGTCTCTGAGAAAGACACCTCAATAGATCTTGTAGAGTTAGAAAAAGTAGACTTCGATGTTATTCTAGGCATGGATTGGTTACATTCTTCTTCAGCCTCAGTCGATTGTAGAACTAGGATTGTTCGTTTTTAGTTTCTAGACGAACTAATCTTAGAATGGAAGGGTAGTAGCTTAGCGCTTATGGGTCGACTTATTTCCTACATTAAGGCCAGAAAGATGATCTCTAAGGGTTATCTCTATCATTTAGTTTGGATTAATGATTCAAGCTCCGAAACCCCAAGTCTTCAGTCAGTTCCTGTGGTTAATGAGTTTCCAAAAAATCTTCCTAGAGTTCCTCCCGATAGGGAAATCGACTTTGGAATTGATCTCCTTCCAGATACCTAGCTTATCTCTATTCCTCCTTATAGAATGGCTCCAGCTGAGCTTAAGGAATTAAAGGAGTAGTTGAAAGACCTTTTAGATAAGGGCTTCATCAGACCTAGTATTTCGCCATGGGGTGCACCATTGTTGTTTGTAAAGAAGAAAGATGGTTCTCTCAAAATGTGCATTGACTATAGGCAGTTGAACAAGGTCACAATCAAGAATAAGTATCCCATCCACAAGATTGATGACTTGTTTGACTGACTTCAGGGTGCTAGTCATTTCTCAAATATAGACCTCAGATCGGGTTATCATCAGCTTAAAGTCAGAGATAGTGACATTCTGAAGATAGCCTTCAAAACTCAGTATGGTCATTATGAATTCGTAGTTATTTCATTTGGACTAACCAATTCTCCTGCAGCTTTCATGGACTTGATGAACAGAGTGTTCAAACAGTATTTGGACTTGTTCGTTATCGTCTTTATTGATGATATCCTCATTTACTCTAGGAATGTGGAAGAACATGCGAGTCATTTGAGGGTTGTCTTGCAAACTCTCAAGATCGCCAGTTATTCACAAAATTTAACAAGTGCGAGTTTTGTTTAAAATCAGTTGCTTTCCTTGGGCATATAGTATCCAACAAAGGGATCCGAGTGGATTCCCAAAAAATAGAAGCAGTGAAACAATGGCCCGGACCTACAGAAGGTTCGTGCAAGCATTTTTATCCATAGCCTCACCATTGACTTGGTTGACTCAGAAGATGGTCAAGTTTCAGTGGTCGGATGATTGTGAGAAATCTTCACAGAACTGAAAACTAGGTTGACTACAACTCTTGTTTTGACTCTACCAGAGGGTTCAGACAATTATGTGATTTATTGTGATGCATCCAAAGTCGACCTAGGTTGTGTGTTGATATAGCGAGGTAAAGTTATAGCTTATGCTTCCAAACAGCTTAAGGTGCATGAGAAGAATTATCCGACTCATGACCTCGAGCTTGCAGCGGTGGTGTTTGCACTCAAGATTTGGAGGCACTACTTGTATGGTGTCTATGTAGATGTGTTCACATACCATAGCCTTCCTTATTTGTTCACCCATAAATAGTTGAATCTTCGCCAGAGAAGATGGCTTGAGTTCCTCAAGGATTATGACATAAGTGTGCATTACCATCCTGGTAAGGCAAATGTAGTAGCAGATGCCCTTAGCAAAATATCCATGGGTAGTGTAGCACATGTTGAGGAAGAAAGAAAAGAGCTAGCAAAGGATGTTCACAGACTTTCTCTCCAAGGAGTCCATCTTATGAGCATATCAGATGGTGGTGTAACAGTTCAGAATGGGGCAAAATTTTCTTTTGTAGTGGAATTTAAGGAAAAGCAAGATAATGATTTGATATTGCTAGAACTCAAGGGTGCAGTCCATCAACATAGAGTTGAGGTTTTCTCCCAAGGGGAAGATGGTGTGCTTCGCTACCAGGGTCAATTATATGTTCCTAATGTGGGCGAATTGAGACAACATATTCTTGCAGAGGCCTATAATTTCAGATATTCTATCCATCCAAGTGCCACTAAGATGTACCGCAATCTGCGGGAAGTCTATTGGTGGAATGGTATGAAAAGAGATATAGCAGATTTTGTGGCTAAGTGCCCCAATTGCTAGCAAGTCAAGGTAGAACATCAAAAACCAGGAGGCATGACTCAAGAGATTAACATTCCTACTTGGAAGTGGGAAGTGATCAACACCTAAGACAACTATAAGTCATACTTGTGCAATGTGCAAGTAGCATCCCATGCTACTACTCATACTAAGTACACGTTTGAAGTCACTATAGACAAGGCACATTCATATACAATAAGTCATAACAAGGCAGTTACTCATAATACCATCCAAGTATAACATGCATCATTTACATTTAAGCATATAAGAGTCAACATTCTTCATCAACTTCATTTAGAGGACTTTCATACAATAGTCATTAAGACTTAGAGAACTCATTATGACCCTCTCAAAGCCTACTCATGCTATGTATGGATATTATCCCATACTACCACCCACACTTCATAGAACTCAATAAGAAACCATAATGCAGATCTCACATGATGGGAATAAGCGTTTAACCGACATAGACCATGTGAGCTTGACATGGAATCTGGTGTCATATATCCCCACATCATAAAAAGTGGTCTACTTGCCTAAGGTAAGACTGGTAATATTTAGCTTAAGTGGATCCACTAGCTAGGACCTATGTGGGCACATAGTTTATGGGATAGGAAGATGTTCATTGGAACCCTAGCCTAGCATTGGGAGAGTTTCCATCTTACCATATCCACTCGGTGCTTTGCCTACATTCCCAAAGAGTATTTCATTCACATTACATTATTGTACTTGAGCGGAATGCCAAAATCCTATCGAACCAAAGTACATTATTACACATAAAAGGAATGTCATAAGCCTATCGATTCATGGTTCATTATTAGGATAGGTCATTTGAATCCTCATGAAAAGAACGCCATAAGCCTATCGATTCAAGATTCATCATTATATTTAGTATTCACATGAAAGGAATGACATATGCTTATCAATTCATGAGGTGTCATTACATTAGATCATTTATGAAAGGAATGACATAAGCCTATAGATTCATATTCATTATGTCAAAGACACATTCATTATATAAGAAAGGATGCCTAAGCCTACCAATTCAAGATATACAATTCATAGAAGAAAACCCTTCATATTCCATCATCATCATTCATGAGTGTTAATTGAGAATATGCTTTCAATCACCACACTATTACATTCTAAACATTATCAACATACTATCATTGAATCCACCTACATATCCTTCACATCATAATCATACATTAACCTTCACATCTTGCCTTTCAAGGCCATGGATCACACTCACCCACACACCTTAGATCAATACAATTAGGCAAGAGTAATAACATAATTTCAACATTCTATATCCATATACACATAAACAATTCACATACTTCATAATCAATCAAATCCCAACCAAAAATCACAACTTAAGAAATTGGGGGAAAACATGGGTTCTAGGAAGAAATCATCTTCATTCATCTTTAAATCCACAATTCAATGCAATAATGTCTTTAGAAATCGTTTTGAATCAAACCCATGCATAGATTGAAATCTAGGGTTTTTGGGTAAACATTGGAAATTTGAAATCACTTTGAAATTGGCTTCTTAAAAGATAATAAGTCAAGGATGAAGACCACCATACCTTTAATGGAAGAAACCCACGAAAATCCCTTGAAAACCGTGAAGATTTGACCTTGAAAGCTTAAAGTCTTCACCTCCAATGGAGGTTTCTAGAGAGAGAACTTTTGAGAAGAGAGGTTTCTAACTTTGGGGTGTTTTGAATTAATGAGTTGAAAAATAGAGTTTAATGCTTTTAATACTCTTAAAATACTTTAATTAACCTAAAATAACCGTCCCCCAACTTAACTTAACTTAACTTAAAATAATTTTACCAAACTACCCTCACCAAGGTCGAACCAAACCAGCAACACAGGTGGGGACTCATGACACCAAACCACAGACCGTGGTCTGGGTCACGCTCCATCCTGGTCAAGCTTTGTTTGGGGTTGTGGCTTGGTTTTTGGGGCCATGACCCACGGAGGCCATCCACGGGGCGTGGATAGACTTACGGGGCATGGTCCCCTTCTGTGGTTCACCAAATTTTGGGCACCCTATTGGTTTACGGGGTCTTGGGGGTTAGGCTTAGGGTCCTCCTCAAGGACCCTTAGGGTGGTCCTTGGGGAGTCATACCTTGACGTTTAACCCCCAAACCCCTCAACCATGGCTCGGGCACATTAAACACCTTCAAACCTCACACCAAACTCAAACACACACAAGTTAGGCTCTAGTTTCACTTATTCATTTTACGGGTCGTTACAAAAATTGTTGGCAGAGTCTCATGGTTCGTGATATTCTATTTATCCTGGTGTTACCAAGATGTACCGAGACTTGAAGCAAATTTATTGGTGGCCGGGCATGAAGAAGGATATAGCAGAGTATGTGGCGAAGTGTCAAAATTGTCAACAAGTGAAGTATGAACATCAAAGGCCTGCAGGTTTGCTTCAAAGAATGCCAATTTCAGAATGGAAGTGGGAAAGAATAGCCATGGATTTTGTGGTTGGTCTTCCCAAGACTTTGGGGAAGTTTGATTGTATTTGGGTAGTGGTTGATAGATTGACCAAGTCATCCCATTTTACTACGGTAAGAATATATTATAATGCTGAACAATTGGCTAAAGTATATGTGAAAGAGATAGTGAGGTTGCATGGGCTTCCCCTTTCTATCATCTCAGATCATGGTACCCAATTCACATCCAAGTTTTGGATGAAATTACATGATGAATTAGGGACACAACTCGCTTTTAATACAACTTTTCATCCACAGACGGATGGGCAATCGGAGAGGACTATTCAAATGTTAGAGGACATGTTGAGGGCATGTGTGATTGGTTTTGGAGGACATTGGGATAAGTTCTTACCTTTGTGTGAATTCTCTTATAACAATAGTTACCACTCCAACATTGATATGGCACCATTTGAGGCTTTATATGGGAGGGGATTTAGATCACCCATAGGATGGTTTGAGGCTAGAGATGTGAAACCTTTAGGGGTTGATTTAGTGAAGGATGCTCAAATAAGGAGAGGAGTATTCAAGCTAAGCTTCTAGCAGCCCAGAGTAGAAAAAAGAAGTATGCGGATCATAAGGTAAGAGACATGGCGTTCCAAACCAGTTAAAACGTTCTTCTTAAGGTATAACCCATGAAAGGGGTGACGAGATTTGGTAAGAAAGGCAAGCTAGGTCCTAGATACAGTGGTCCATTTGAGATTCTTAAATGTGTGGGACCGATAGCGTATAGATTGGCTTTACCTCCTAATTTGTCGGGAGTTCGTCCGGTATTTTATGTGTCCATATTAAAGAGGTATCATGGCGACGGGGATTATATGATTAAGTGAGACTCCATTGTGTTACACAAGGACCTCCAATATGAGGAGTAAGTGAGTGCAATTCTTGATTGTGATGTGCGTAATTTGAGGACCAGGGAGATTAAGTCCGTGAAGGTTCAATGGAAGCATCTTCCAATTGAGGAAGCTACTTGGGAAACCGAAAGGGCATGCGAGACAAGTATCCCCAATTATTCATTGATACAGGTACTACTCCATTCTTTCCTTAGCCTACTTTTCCTAAGTTTTGTCACTCGGGAACGAATGATGGGTAAATTGGTATTTATTGTAATGACCTGCTCCAGTCGTAATTGAAATGCCAATGGGGAAAAATTTAGGGCCGATAAAGTTTTTCGTAGTATTTGGATTTTTTCCAACCTAGTTCAGATTTGAAAGAAATTGGAGTCATAAAGGTGTAGGGAAATCTGGTAACAATCGGGTGAATCATTTATGATTTTGATTACATGAGAAGTTAGATAACGCGTTAAAGAACCCGTATGACTTTACAGAATTGAATTCGAGCAAGTAGAACTCCCAGAATTAATCTTAGCGTAAAATGTATTTACTGAGCGTCGTGGGTTAGAGGTGTATTGAGAAATGGGGATTTTGTAATTATTAAAATAGCTCACTAATTCGTGCAAGCCGCTTTGGCACTTGGTTTTGCCGCTGAAGCGGGATGAGGGCCGTTGTGGTAGGCCAGACGCGACTTAAAGTCGTAAATAAACCCCTAAACGACCTTATTAGACACTTTTCAAATTTTAGAGCTAAGGAACAAACCGTAGGCGACTCCTACTCGTTTTCCACCATTCTTGAGGCTAAAGGTAAGCTTTTCACTCCCTAAATCAGTTTTTCAATCCGTAAAACGTAATAGAATGGGTAAATATCAATGGGGGAGGGATTTGATATAGATTCTATGGTGGAAACAACCCTAATTTAGATAATTGGGATCATGGGTTTGATCTAGGGTTCATAGAATTGTTAGTAATTCGGGTAATTAGTGATTGTTTATTGATTCCCATATTGTATTGATTGTTTGTAGACCAAGAACAAGTGGAACGAATCTTGAAAGGGAAGGATCAAGTTTCTTAGGGTTTCATGCTTGTTTCGAGGTTGGTGATGGTTGTGATTCTATGATTGTGTGATGTATGTTTGTTCTTGCTTCATCATGATAGATATATGTATATGAATGTTGCATTATTGATCACACTTGTTGTAAATGAGATAGATGAATTATCATTGCCATAAAATCATTACTTAAATGTATGATCATGAGGATATACTTGTGATTGTGATTGTGGTGTGTTTAATGGATCGGTTGCCACATTCCGGCATAACATTGGATGGGGTACCACATTTCGGTAAGCTAACTATTTGGGTTTGGGTTCCATGAGAGGACCAATTATGTGATATAATTGTGTATCTTGAGAAATGTGAAACTAATTGTTGTTTGTAAATATTGATAATATTGTATATGTTCGATATATGCATGTGATTATATTGTTGTGATGACTTATATATGTTGCACTACTGGGATAGCCGTGTGATCCTACCAGTACATTGTGGTTGTGTACTAATACTGCACTTGCTCTTTCTTTGTTCAGTACATGGAATCTTCAAGCGGCTATTGACAGACCTCGCTTAGGAGATCAGTGATCGTTCGAATTCAAGGGTGAGCTAATTCTTTCGGGCTACCATGGGTTCTCTTTCGTCTATTTCCATTATTTCTAGACTTAGACTATGTTCTAGTTAGTTGATTAGTTCATTAGATTGGGGTTGCATCCCTTCTTGCTTAGACTTGATTCATTGTTAGATGTTTCGGTACATGACTTTCAGGTTCTAGGTTATTTCTTCCGTATTGTTTAGTTCTTGTTAGACTTTTGTTGGAGTTTATGGGAACTCCTTATTTATTTTCTTAGTATTTGACTTGCTTCGTATACTTAAATGCATTAGTTTTAGATTAGTTGCTTGGTTTGGATTGTAGTAGTGGATCTCCCACTGGAGTGTTAGTGTGGGTTCCAATCACGATGGTCTGGGTTGTGACACATATATACACATAGTTTTCATTGTATTTTCATATACAAGCAGAGTTTATCTGGTATCATTACATACAAACTGAGTTGCTTTCTACTATTTTAAAAGTTTTCCATATATTGCATAAGTATTGTTGCTTTATATTGAGTTGAGTATCCAAAATGGAGTATCGAGAGCTGAGTACCCATAGTTGAATATCTTATCATTGAGTTGAGCCTTATTTCACTGAGTTGAATATCTTATCATTAAGTTGAACTATGTTTCTTTGAGTTTAGTTAAGTTGATTGAGTTAAGAAGAGGTAAGTATGTTTCTTTCCCACCAGTTCAAGCTTATGGTTATTCTCTAGAATTCCCCTTACATGCTCGTAAATTCCATGTACTGAACCATTTTTCCTGCATCGTTTCATGATGCATATACAAGTATTCAAGGTCATCAACAGGAGTTCCGTGGATACCACATGGACTTCGAGTTAGCTATGGTGAGTCTCCTTGCTTCTGAAGGATTTCATTTACTTTTCAGTTTCGTCAGGATGTCATTGGTCTTGTCCTGACTTCCATCATTGTCATTTAGAAGTTTCATAGATAGACAGTAGAGTTTGTGAAGTTTGCTTCATTTATCTTGTTAAATGTTTTAAAGACTTGAGTTACCTAGTTTTGGCTAGTTGAATATACAAATATATTCGGAGTTAATTATTTGAGTTTCAATGAATTTATTCTGTTTTAAGCTTTGTACGCTTGAATTAGTCTACCGCTTGTAGTCGGCTAGGATAAGGGTTCGCTTGGGGACCAACAATGGTTCTCGAGTGCCAGCCACATCTAGGGTGTAAGCTTGGGTGGTGACAAATATCTTTCATGTTCTACTGATGAAGTCAAAATGGTGGTTTTTAAGCTCAATAAAAATAGTTTCAATGTGCCAAATGATTTAAATGACCATTTTATCAATTATGCTGGGAGATTATTGGTGACAATGTCTGTATAGTGGTGATTGAGTTCTTTAATGGATATATTCTTCCCAAGTCCATAACTCACATAGAGTTGATATTTATACTAAAAAAAAAGCTAATTCAAACCTTTTATAAGGTCTATCAGTCTAAGATTTTTTTAATATATATTGATATATGATAGACGAGGAGCTTTACTATCCAAACTAATCCCTCAGAATTAGTCAGGTTTTGTAAGAAGGAGAAATATATCATAAAATGTTTTATCGGCCTAGAAAATCATTTCAAATATAAAATAGAGGTAAGCAATTTAATATTGTTTTCAAGTTGAATATGACAAAAACTTATGACCGAGTAGTGGAATTTTCTTAGAGGTGCTGGAATAATAGGCTTCAATTCTGTGATAATAAATAAGTTGTGGAAATTATTAGTTAATTGTCACGCCCCGAGGCTACCCCCTGGACGTGGACACGGGACCTAGGATCATGAATGACCCCAAGCTAACCCTGCTGGCATATCATAAGCATACAAAATGAACTGAAGTAAAGAAATATTGTGCAGAAGCTAAATCATAAGATAATCTGAAATGATGGGGAATACCCATATACTAAATATGAATATAAGAAAACTTAGAGTGTGAATACAAATGAAAAGTCAAACTCTAATACTATAGCTGAATCTAACTATGTCTGAAATAAACCTCTAAATTGACTAGAAGTGCTGGGACATGCCCTAGCTAAATCTAGGAAAAACTGAAACTAAAACTAAAATGGAAAGATAACTGTCGTCAAAGAATGAGGACTCACCACTGATGCTGCTAAACTAAAGATTGGGAATTGATCTATGCGTGCTCTGACTGCTGAGGACCTGAACCTACATCACGAGAAGATGTAGCGTAGAGTATGCGTCAGTACTTGAAAGGTACTGATCATACATGATAGAATAAAGCTGAACAATAACATAACTGAGCCAAAGCATAAATAGCAAGGATATAATCTGAATACGATAATGATACTGAAAATATTGTACATGACTAAACTGAATGCAATGACCAAGTTTATAACATCCTGAAATTGAAATCTGAACTAAAACTGATAACACGGTCAATGCTATAGAATCTTACTCTAAGGGAGCTACTAATAACTGACATAAAACCACATAAGATAAATGTGGAGTTTGATGTATACTCCCCATCGAGAGGACCCAATATACCCTGCCAGAGGTATAAAGGCATGACTAGCGTGATCACTAAAATGTAATGCCCAATAAAGCGGACTTAACCTACGGGGAACGTAGTTCTAGAACTTGAGGGTGACTGACCCTAGTCCACTCGGTATTAAACTACTCCCATTTGAATATGTAATTAACAATTAATGACTAATTTTTTGTAATACTCGATAGCTCAAAATACTAGCATAGAAATGAGAATGCAACATTAATATACTGATAATGAAACATTGAAATACTGAGGCATGTATGTATATATCTGAAATAACTGACCTAGCATGTGTAATTTATGAACTAAAAGAACTACATATCTAGGGTTCTGAATTTATGCATGAATCTAGGTACAACATGATAATTTCATTAGGAACATTAAAATAACTAATTCATAATAATCTACTGAAATTCTAGAAACCCCAAGTCTAGATAATATGGAGGGAATCAAGAATCTGACAGAATTCTTTGGACCTAATGGGTAAAAGGAAACCACTAGTGAAATCTCACATACCTGGTGATGAATTCCAAGAGAAATCTTTCGATTTCGAGGCTGGAACTGATGGAACCTTGTTGTGTTCTTGAACTAGGGTTCTTGACTTCTTTCTCCTCTCTACGTTCTAATTTTCTAATTTTTGGTGAAAGATCTGAATTAGGTAAGTTCTAGTTTGTTTACTAGGCAAAAACTAACCAAAACTATGTAGTTTAGGGGCTAAACGACGTAGTTTAGGGGTCCAACGCTTGGGGAAAACACCAAAACGACCCTGACTTAAAAGTTGTTGGGACCAACCGATAGACCGTGGTCCACCTTATTGTCCGTCCAGGTCAGCCGTCATTAGGCTTCAGAGGATGGGCTCTGCGGACCACGTTCCACGGATCGTGGTTCAACCTATGGTCAGTAGGTCCTGGCCGTGGGTCGGGGTTTTTTTCTTCTACGGACTGTTGTCCCACCTACGATTGGGGCTTTTTTTTCCTTGGACCACTTTCCACAAACCGTGGTCCAACCTACGGTCCATAGGTGGCCTCCGTCGGTGGCACCTGCACTTCTGGTCTGCATTATGGTAGTTCTAGCATATGGAGTGTTACATTATCTCCCCCTTGGGAACATTCGTCATCGAATGAAGACTAAACTAGTTTAAAGGGAGGGAAAGAGCTGCAAACCTTACCACTTCATACTGGAAACTGATTTCTGACTAAACTAAGTTACAAGAACATGCAAATACGCTAAAGATGCAAGTACACACTAAAGGAACATGATACTAAGACTGAATCTGTGCATGAATGACTGAAAAACTGAAGAGGAACTATTACCTCAACTTGGAGTGGAATTGGAAGGAAGAAGGTGAGGATACTTGGCCTTTATGGTTGCTTCTACTTCCCAAGTAGCTCCCTCTATGGACTGACTCCTTCACAAAACCTTGACTGAACCAACTTCTTTGTTTCTCAACCTTCGAACTTAACAATCAAGGATTTCAACTGGTACCTCTTCATAAGTGAGACTATCCTTCACAGCCACACTTTCTAAAGGTACAATAGATGCTGAATCACCCACACACTTCTTCAACAAGGAAAAGTGAAAGACTGGATGGACTGCTGTTAGTTCTGCTGGCAACTCTAACTCGTAAGTCACTTTACCAACCCTTTTAAAGATCTTGTAAGGGCCTACATATCTAGGACTAAGCTTCCCTTTCTTGCCAAATCTCATCACCCCCTTCATAGGTGACACTTTCAGGAAAATCCAATCATCAATTTGGAACTCCAAGTCCTTTCTCCTTACATCTGCATAGGATTACTGACGACTCTGGGCTGTCTTAAGTCTATCCATGATGAGCTGAACTTTTTTCATGGAATCATGAACCGAATCTGGCCCTATCAAGGCTGCTTCACCTACTTCAAACCAACTAACTGGAGATCTACATCTACGCCCTTACAATGCCTCATAAGGGGAATCTAAATACTGGAATGGTAACTATTATTGTATGAGAGCTCTATAAGAGGAAGATGATCATCTTAACTACCCTTCAAATTGATCACACAAGCTTTGCCTGACCATCCATCTGTGGATGAAATGTTGTGCTAAGATTAACATGAGTACCGAGACCTTTCTGAAATGATTTCCAGAAATGAAGGGTAAATTGAGGACCTCTATCTGAAATGATAGACAAAGGAACCCCACGCAACCTTACTATCTCATTAATGTACATCTTGGCGTAGTCCTCCGCCGAATAGGTAGTCTTAACAGACAAAAACTGCACGGACTTAGTAACTCTGTCAACTATTACCCAAATAGAGTCATGATGTCTGCCAGTAGGAGGCAAACCTATAATGAAGTCCATGTTGATCACTTCTCACTTCCAAGTAGGAATGTTAATCTCTTGAGTCATACCTCTTGGTTTCTGATGTTCTACCTTCACTTGCTAACAGTTGGGGCACTTAGCCACAAAATCCGCTATATCCCTTTTCATACCATTCCACCAAAAGACTTCCCGTAGATCACAGTACATCTTAGTGGCGCCTAGATGAATAGAATACCTAGAATTTTGGGATTTTGCAAGAATTTGCTATCTTAACTCACCCACCTTAGGAATACATAATTGACCCTGATAGCGAAGCACACCATCTCCCCCTTGGGAGAAAACTTCAACCTTCTACTGATAAACTGCACCTTTTAGTTGAAGCAATATAGGATCACTGTCTAGTTTTTCCTTCACCTCCGCTACCAATGAAGATTCTGCCCCATTTTGAAGTGTTACTCCACCATCTGATATGCTCATAAGACGAACTCCTAGGCGAGCAAGTCTACGAACATCCTTTGCTAGTTCCTTTCTTTCTTCCTCAACATGAGCTACACTACCCATAGATAATCTACTAAGATCATCTGCAACTACATTGGCCTTACCAAGATGGTAATTCATACTCATATCATAATCCTTAAGGAACTCAAGCCATCTCATCTGGCTAAGATTCAACTCTTTCTGGGTGAACAAATATTGATGGCTCTTATGGTCTGTGAACACATCTACGTGAACACCATACAAGTAATTTCTCCAAATCTTAAGTGCAAACACCACTGTTGTTAGCTCGAGGTCATGAGTCGGATAGTCCTTATCATGTACCTTAAGTTGTCTAGAAGCATAAGTTATAACCTTACCTTGTTGCATCAACACAAAACCTAGGCCGACTCTGGATGCATAACACTATATAGTCTAACCTCTCTGGTAGAGTCAAAACAGGACTCTAGGATATCATCAATAAAGACGATAAAGAATAAGTCCAAATACAGCTTGAACACTCTGTTCATCAAATCCATGAAAGCTGCAGGAGCATTGGTTAGTCCAAATGACATAACTACAAATTGATAATGACCATACCGAGTTCTGAAGGCTGTCTTCGGAATGTCACTATCTCTGACTCTAAGCTGATGATAACTGGATCTAAGGTCTATTTTTGAGAAATGACTAGCACCCTAAAGTTGGTCAAACAAGTCATCAATCCTAGGGATGGGGTACTTATTCTTGATTCTGACTTTTTTCAACTGCCTATAATCGATGCACATTCTGAGAGAACCATCTTTCTTCTTCATGAACAACACTGGTGCACCCCATGGGGAAATACTATATCTGATAAAGCCCTTATCTAGAAGGTCCTTCAACTACTCTTTCAATTCCTTAAGCTCAGTTGGAGCCATTCCATAAGGAGGAATATAAATAGGCTAGGTATCTGGAAGGAGTGCAATTCCAAAGTCAATTTCCCTTTCGGGAGAAACTTCGGGAAGATCTTCTAGGAAAACTTATGGGAACTCATTGACTACTGGAACTGACTCAAGAGTTGGGGTTTCAGAGCTTGAATCCTAAACCCGAACTAGATGATAGAGATACCCCTTAGAAATCATCATTCTGGCCTTAAGGTAAGAAATGAATCGACCCATAGGCACTAAGCTACTACCCTTCCATTCTAAGATTGGCTCATCTGGAAACTGAAAACAAACGACCCTAGTTCTACAATCAACTGAGGCATAACAGGAATGTAAGCAATCCATGCCTAGAATGATATCGAAGTCTACCATTTCTAGTTCTATAAGATCTGCTGAGGTGACTTTCTGGGAGACTGTGACAGGGCAATTTCTGTATACCCGTGTAGCTATGACTGGTCACCGACTGGAGTAGAGACTGAGAACAGTTCTGAGAGAGTTTCTAGACTAACATCGAAGCTCTGCTATATAAGGAGTTACAAAAGACAAAGTAGCCTCTATTGTCTTTCCACAGAGTGAACCATATGTGAGCAACGTCCTTAAGCTGGTAGGATGCAAACTCAACCCTACCATTATCAATCACTTCCATCACTCCAAAGATTTTCTTAGCCTCATCAATGAAGTTCAGTGGGTTCTTCCAACTTGGGACCCTAAAAACTCAGGAGGAATCATCCTTAAATCTCAAACCCTAGCAGCCATTGATCCACCATTTCTATTAGTAGGAATTGGAACCTACTGATTGTTCTGGTTGGTCATACTCTGAGCCAAAAGCTGAATCGCATTCCAAAACTCTACATTCGAAACCTCATGGTCTGGGACTAGAGGAACTACGTTAGAATTCCATGCATTATCATTCCGTGCATAAGCTATACGAGGACACATGATCTTAAGGACATAAGGACGGATTAGAACTAGGAAATTGAATCATACCTCACGCACGATAAGAGTACCAAAGAGAGTGAAGTTTTCCTAAAACACTTTGTAGCCTCTCTCTAATTAGATTCGGTGCACTTCACACCCATGAAAAGGACTCTACTTAGTACGACTTTCAGACATCCTAGGACACTTAAACCTAGTGCTCTGATACCAAGTTAGTCATGGCCCAAAGCTACCCCCTGGACGTGGACACGGGACCTAGGATCATAGATGATCCCAAGCTAACCTTACTGGCATATCATAAGCACACTAAATAAACTGAAGTAAAGAAATATTGTGCGGAAGCTAAATCATAAGATAATATTAAATGATGGGGAATACCCATATACTAAATCTGAATATAAGAAAACTGAGAGTTTGAATACAAATGAAAAGTCAAACTCTAACACTATAGCTGAATCTAACTATGTCTGAAATAAGCCTCTCCAATCACTAAAAGTGTTGGGATATGCCCCAGCTAAATCTAGGAAAAACTAAAACTAAAACTAAAATGGAAAGATAACATGTCAACTGTCCTCGAAGAGTGAGGACTCTCCTCTAATGCTGTTGAACTGAAGATTGGGAATCGATCTATGCGTGATCTGACCACTAAGGACTTGAACCTACATCACGAGAAGATGTAGCGTAGAGTATGCGTCAGTACTTTAAAGGTACTGAGCATACATGATAGAATAAAGCTGAACAATAACATAACTGAACCAAAGCTTAAACAGCAAGGATATAATCTGAACATGATAAGGATACTGAAAATATTGTACATGACTAAACTGAATGCAATGACCAAGTTTATAACATGCTGAAACTAAAATCTAAACTAAAACTGATAACACGGTCAATGCAATAGAATCTTACTCTAAGGGAGCCAATAATAACCGACATAAAACCACATGAGATAAATGTGGAGTCTAATGAATATGCCCGATCGAGAGGACCCAATATACCCTGCCAGAGGTATAAAGGCATGACTAGCATGATCACTAAAATGTAATGCCCAACAGAGAGGCCTTAACCTATGGAGCACGTAGTTCTAGAACTTGAGGGTGACTGACCCTAGTCCACTCGGTATTAAGCTACTCCCATTTGAATATGTAATTAACAATTTATGACTGAATTTTTGTAATACTCGATAGCTCAAAATATTGGCATGCAAATGAGAATACAACATTAATATACTGATAATGAAACATTCAAAAACTGAGGCAAGTACGTATATATCTGAAATAACTAACCTAGCATGTATAATTCATGAACTAAAAGAACTACTTAGCTAGGGTTCTGAATTTATGCATGAATGTGGGGAAAAACAATACTACAACATGATAATTTGAGTAGGAACATTAAAATAACTAATTCATAATAATTTGCTGAAATTCTAGAAACCGTAAGTCTAGATAATATGGAGGGAATCAAGAATCTGACGGAATTATATGGACCTAATGGGTGAAAGGAACCCACTAGTGAAATCCCACATACTTGGTGACGAATTCCATGGAGAAATCTTTTGATTTCGGGGCTGGAACTGATGGAACCTTCCTGCGTTCTTGAACTAGGGTTCTTGACTTCTTTCTCCTCTCTACGTTCTAATTTTCTAAGTTTTGGTGAAAGATCTGACTTAGGTAAGTTCTAGTTTAGGGGTCCAACACAGAGGGAAAAGACCAAAATGACCCTAACTTAAAAGTTGTCGGGACCAACCGATGGACCTGGTCCACGGATCGTGGTCCACCCTATGGTCCGTCCTGGTCAGCCGTAGTTCGGCTTCAGAGGATGGGTTTTGCGGACCGCGTTCCACAGACCGTGGTTCAACAGACCGTGGTTCAACCTATGTTTCGAAGATCCTGGCTGTGGGTCGCAGTTTTTTTTTTTGCGGACCGCATTCCATGAACCATGGTCCCACCTACGGTTGGGGTTTTCTGGGGATTTTTTCATTGGACCACGCTCCACGGACCGTGGTCCAACCTACGGTCCATAGGTGGCCTCCGTCAGTGGCACCTGCACTTCTGGAAATCTGTATTATGGTAGTTATAGCATATGGGGTGTTACATTAATAATTAATACTATGTATTGATTAATAGTCGTGCTTATGATTTTTTTTCACTATACTAGAGGGGTAAAACAAGTAGATTCCTTATCTCCAATCTTATTCATTTTATCTGTTGAGAAATTTTTTAACGGCTTTAAATGTTTTTTTAAACAGATCGTTTAAGATCTTTGGGTTACCTAAATGGAGTGAGAACATTAATATGATACTATTATTTTTGCCTTTGCTGACAAAACTAGTGTTCAATTGATCATGAAAATCACTGGTGATTATGAAAGACAATCTGTACAAAAGGTAAATAAAGACAAAAGCTCCGTTTATGTTTGTCATAAAACTATTAGGAATATCATTCAAGAGATATATAGAAGATTATACATGTTGTAATAAAGGTATTTTCCATCTTTAATTTATTTTGGTTGTCCCATTAGACATGCTAGGAAAAGAAAGACATTTTTTTCAACTTATACAAAAGGTACAGAGTAAGCTGCATATTTGGAAAGAGAAATTATTCTTCTTAAATGACAAATCTGCGCTCATTAACAATGCTCTGTAAGGTTTACCTATTTATCTTCTTTCTTTCATCACACCTCCTAAGTGTGAAATTTATGATTTGCATATATCATTTGCAAGGTTTGTTTGGAACTTTAAAGAAGATGAGAGGAGTAATGTCAAGCCCCGAGCCTACACCCTGGGCGGGACTGGCACTCGAAGACCATTGTTGGCCCCAAGCGAACCCTTGGCCTGGCTTACTTAAATCAGCGGAAGACTTAACTCAACAGAATAATTCAATGCAATACAAGATCATAAAACAACTTAAATGATAAAATTTGGCCAAAAAGGCAACTTGTGTCTCAAAATAGAATATTTGTAAATACATAGATGAGAGACTCAATACTAACTGTCTGACTGTCTATGAAGCCTCTATAAAACTGAGAGGGATGTTGGGACAGACGCCGCAACATCCTAATAAAGCAAAACTAGGAAAACGAAATAACAGAGTCCTCCGAAATACAAGGAGGCTCACCACTGACTCTAGAATGCTCAACTGGATCAACGGCATGCTGGATGCTGATCCTGGTTACCTGTGTCTGCATCATAATAAGATGCAGGCAACTTGGCATCAATACATTAAATGTATGAGTATGCGATTTGAAAAGCTAAACAACAACTTAAGCTTGAAAGGAGTACAAAAGAACACTTACCTTAGCTCTGTTCAACTCATGAATAACTGAACTCAATATAAAGCAATAAGACACATGCAATATATAAAGTTTGTAAAACAGTGTAAACAACTTAGTTCGATAAGGATAAAGTAATAACAAACTCAACTTTACTTATAAAAAAGTAATATAACTTTAGTGGGAGATTTTTTAACCGACAACCACCACTAAGAGCCCTAGTGATGATACAATATTTTACCTCACGTTACCCAAGTACCATCCTATACCTTGCCGTGATATAGGACCTTGCTTAACTTAGTGGATCCACAAGCTTAACTTACGTTATCATCAAAAAAAATATGACCCGTTAAGTCCCATGTTGGCTACATGGTTCTTATGGAGAGTTGAGTTAATATGAATTCACGTCTCCAATTCGATGCTCAATACTACTCCCAAAATATACTTTAGCTCAGAAGTGTTTTAAACACCTCTTTCTTTAGTTCGAGAAAATTGCTCAAAGTTTAGCCCACAGGCTCTCTTGGAAAACATCGCTCATTTCTTACTCAAATGTGAAAACACTTATAAACTTCTTTGGGAATACTTAGTTCCCTAATAACTTTTGAGAAATGAACTCAACTCTATACTCTTTACTTTGCTTGAAACTTGAGCCTTAAAACAAAGTTTAAACGTTTAATAAAGACTCTCGAAAACCTTTAAGAAACTAGCTGTGACTTGCTTCTTAACTTCTAAACTTGACTCTTAACTTCACTTGACTTTGATCCTAACTTTCCTTGAATTGGATAATGGATTCAAGGTTCATGATCTCATATTTATGGATGATTTCATGATGTTTAGATGTACCTTATAGTGTTGAAATCAACTAGAAAACACAGGTACATTACCAAGGAACACGTACGAAAAAGTGGGGAACGAATGGGGAAAACTAGCGTCCCTGGCACTCTAAGAGGTGCGGGGAGCCAGCCCTCAAACTTCAGAGGACCTGCTGGGGCGCACTGGCTGGTGCATCGCCCCAAGGGGTGAACATCAGAGCCCCTTTTGGGGCGCGCTCACAAGCGCGACTCCCCACCCTTTTCCCCAGAAAATTTCGACTTTTCTCCTTCATTTTTCCAACTCTAAACCCTATTAACATCATAGATTCTTTCCCCAAACACTTAGGATCAATAGTACCCTCAACATACAACAGATTTAACTTGAAAATTCACCCGAAAACACGAATCAAATCAACAACACAACCACAAGAATTCAACAAAACACAACCAATCTTTTTTTTTCTCGTAATTGAAACAAGTTTAGCATGTGGGGGAACTAAACCAACCCAACAGTATGTGATCTCACATACCTTAGTAGGGATCACCCCCGACGAAATCCACGACGATCTTGACGAACCTTGCTTCTTCTTCTCTTTCTCCTCTTCTTTCCCTCCTCTCAAAACCCTAACTCTCACTTTTTAAAAGTGAAAACTTATATAAAATCAGCTTAGACTCTTAATAAAACCAAAAGAAAAGGTTAGGGAAAAGACCAAACTACCCTTTAAAATTCGGATTGAACTTTCCTTATTCCAACATCCCAACTTCCAAAGGTCATAACTCACACATACCAACTAGGAATCGTGCAAACTCGGCGGCGTTGGAAAGATCATTTCAAGAGCTTTCCAAACATAATTGTAAATACACCTAAATCATCCTGAGCTAGGAGTTATGACCGTTTAATGTTGACCAAAAATTCACTTTTTCCTTACTTAACTAAATTTCCAGATTTGTATTCTTTCAAAAAAAAAAGACTATTTCCAATTATAAGCTTCTTCATAATTATTTCAAATTGCAGGATGTTACAATATCTCCCCCTTGGGAACATTCGTCCTCAAATGAGATTACTCTTACTAGGGTAAGGGTGTAACAACAAACTCAAACACCCAACAAGCAAAAATGCAAACAACAACAACATGCTCACTATAATTTAAAGAGCACTAAGAAGGAAATTAGTACCTTGATCTGCATTTCCTCTGGATTCAAAGAGATGTGGATATCTTTTCCTCATGTCCTCTTCAGCTTCCCAAGTAGCTTCCTCAACAAATTGGTTCCTCCGAAGGACCTTGACTGATGCTACCTCTTTTGTTCTCAACCTGCGAACTTGGCGATCTAACATCTGAACAGTAATCTCCTCATAAGATAAGCTATCCTTGATCCTAATATTTTCAGTTGGTATGATCAATGAAGGATCACCCATGCACTTTTTCAACATGGAGATCTGAAATACCGGATTAACCGTTGCTAGTTCCTGTGGTAGCTCTAACTCATAAGCTACATTGCCAATCCTCTTGACTATGAGATAGGCTCCAATAAACCGGGGACTAAGTTTCCCCTTCTTACCAAACCTCATAACACCCTTCATGGGTGAAACTTTCAAATATACCCAATCATTTACTTCAAACTCTAATGCCCTTCTCCTAACATCAGTGTAGGATTTTTGACGACTCTGTGCCATTTTCAACCTTTCTTGAATCACTCTCACCTTCTCCATAGCTTGGTGAACTAAATCTGGTCCTATCAACCCTGCTTCACCAACTTCAAACCATCCAATAGGAGATCTACATCTTCTCCCATAAAGAGCTTCATATGGAATCATTTGGATGCTAGAGTGATAACTGTTGTTGTAAGCAAACTCAATGAGAGGTAGGTGATCATCCCAATTCCCTTTGAAATAGATCACACATGCCCTCAACATATCTTCTAACGTTTGGATAGTGCGCTTTACCTGCCCATCAGTTTGAGGATGAAAGGCAGTACTTAAGTTCACCTGTGACCCCAAACCTTTTTGGAATGACTTCCAAAACTGTGCAGTAAATTGTGCACGTCTATCTGAAATAATGGAGACTGGGACTCCATGAAGTCTCACCACCTCTTGAATATATAACCTGGCATAATCTTCAGCTGAATAGGTAGTCTTTACCGACAGAAAATGGGCTGATTTTGTCATTCTGTCGACAATTACCCAAATAGAATTACGCTGTCTGCGAGACCTTGGCAACCCTGTGATGAAATCCATATTGATCATCTCCCACTTCCATTCTGGAAGTTCTATCTTCTGAGCCAAACCACCGGGCCTTTGGTGTTCCACTTTCACTTGCTGGCAATTTGGACACTTAACAACAAATTCAGCAATGCCTTTCTTCATGCTATTCTCTCATGTCACGATACATCTTTGTGGAACCCGAATGAATGGA
Organism: Solanum acaule; assembly: GCA_036250505.1. Lineage (NCBI taxonomy): Eukaryota > Viridiplantae > Streptophyta > Magnoliopsida > Solanales > Solanaceae > Solanum > Solanum acaule. The sequence goes on along the minus strand of JAJOOR010008502.1, from coordinate 15,327 downwards.
ATATCTTGAGCTGTGAGCTTACTCCATAATCTTCTCTTGGAGTCCATCCACCATAGGTACACACAATCTACCTTGATATCTCAATACACCATTACCCCCTTGTTCAAAAGCTAATACTTTTTGCTTTTGAACATCTGCCTTCAACTCGAGCAAAATGGGATCTTGGTCTAGCTTTTCTTTCACTTCTGACACTAATGATGACTCGGCCCCGTTCGTCACCGCTATTCCTCCTTCTACGGAATCCATAAGTCTGACTCCCAGGCATGCTAGTGTGTGCACATCTTTTGATAACTCTCTTTTTCCTTCTTCAAAATGGGCGGTGCTACCCATACACAACCTGCTTATGGAATCAACAACAACATTAGCCTTACCTGGGTGGTAAAGAATACTCAGGTCATAATCCTTGAGTAATTCTAACCACCTCCTCTGTCTGAGCTCTTTCTGAGTGAACACATATTGAAGACTCTTGTGATCAGTGAATACATCAACATGCACTCCATACAAGTAATGACGCCATATCTTCAAAGAGAATACTACAACAGCCAACTCTAAGTCATGGGTTGGGTAGTTCTTCTCATGAACCTTCAACTATATAGAGGCATAAGCTATAACCTTGTCATTCTGTATTAAGACACAACTCAAACCAACTCTAGATGCATCACAATACACCACAAAACCTTGAGTACCTTCTGGTAAAGTCAAAACTGGGCAGTAGTCAACCTCTTTTTCAATTCCTGAAAGCTTTTCTCACAAGCTTCAGACCATTGAAATTTCACTGTTTTCTGAGTCAACTTGGTCAAAGGAGATGAAATAGATGAGAACCCCTCTACAAACTTTCTATAATAGCCAGCTAAACCCAAGAAACTCCTAATATCAGTTGGAGATGTGGGTCTAGGCCAATTCTGCACTGCCTCAATTTTCTGAGTATCATTTTTAATTCCATCACCAGACACTATGTGGCCTAGGAATGCCACAGACTCAAGCCAAAACTCACACTTAGAGAACTTGGCATACAACTCCTTATCTTTCAAAGTCTGAAGAATTATTCTGAGATGACTAGCATGATCTTCTTCATTCCTTGAATAGATTAGTATGTCATCAATGAAGACGATAACAAACATATCTAAATAAGGTTTGAAGACTCTATGCATAAGGTCCATGAATGTTGCTGGTGCATTGGTCAAACCAAAGGACATGACCAAAAACTCATAATGAACATATATGGTTCTGAAAGCTGCCTTTGGAGTATCACATTCCCTTACTCTTAATTGATGATAGCCTGATCTTATGTCAATTTTCGAGAAATAGGAAGCACCCTAAAGCTGATAAAAAAGATCATCAATCCTCGGAAGAGGATACTTATTCTTGATGGCAACCTTATTCAACTGGCAGTAGTCTGTACACATCCTAAGGGAACGATCTTTCTTTCTCACAAACAAGACCAGAGCGCCCCAAGGTGAGACAATTGGTCGTATGAAACCCTTATCTAGGAGATCTTTCAACTGCCCTTTCAACTCTGCTGGGGCCATTCAATAAGGTGGAATAGAGATAGGAAGAGTACCTAGAATGATGTCTATGCCGGAATCTATTTCTCTCTCAGGAGGAACTCCGAGTAGGTCATCAGGAAAATCTTCTGGAAACTCTCTTACTATAGGAACTGACTGAATGGGAGGTATCTCAACAATAAAGTCATTAACTCGGACTAAGTGATAGATACAACCCTTCGAAACTAAATTTCTCACCTTAAGGTATGAAATGAAATGACTATTAGGCACTGCTGAACTACCACTCCACTCTATGACTGGCACATTTGGAAATTGAAACTTGACCACTCGAGTTCTACAATCTATTGATGCATAACAGGCATGAAGCCAGTCCATACCTAGAATGACATCGAAATCTACCATGTCTAACTCAACTAAATCAACTATGGTGCTCTTGTGATTGATGAAAACAGGACAATCACGATAGACTCTTTCTGCTAGAATAGACTCGCCAATAGGTGTAGAAACACAAAAGGGTTCACAAAGTCTTTCTGGAAGAACATCAAGTTTATTTTAAACATAAGGGGTTACAAAAGATAAACTTGCTCCTGGGTCTAGCAAAGCATACACATCAAAAGCAAAGACTTTGATCATACCAGTGACAACATCTGGAGAGTTCTCTTGCTCATGGCGACTGGTGATTGCATAGAGGTGGTTTGCTCCTCCGCTAGTACCAGAAGTAGCTCCTCTAGGTGTCATCTTGTCTGGAGGAGCAACTGATAAATATTGGGCCCTATTGCCCAGATTTCCACTACATTGCTTGTTCTTAGGGCACTCCTTCATGAAGTGACCCTCTTGTCCACACTTAAAACAACCTATCTGGCCATCACGACATTTACCTGGGTGGGTTCTACCACACCTAGCACATGCAGGAGTCAAACTACCTCCTTGTGCCACACTACCTGGGGACGGTGCTGGTCTAGTCTTGAAGTCCTACGAATTTTGGCCATTATACTCACCTCTGTATCTGGGTGCAGGTGCCCTAGCAGATGATGGAGCAGGTCCCTTTTGCCATTGTTGAAAGGATGAACGGTTCGCATTACCTTTTTGCTCCCCAGACTCATTTCCAGTCTTAGCTTTCTTATTCCTGAACTCTTCCCTTTCCCTCAGCTTCTCTTCTTCAACCTGCTGCACATAAACCATCAATCTTGATATGTCCATATCCCCAATAAGCATTGCATTCCTACCTTCCTTACTTGACAGACGAGAGAGCCCAGCAACAAACAAGCTCATTCTACTCCTCATGTCCGCAACCATCTCCGGAGCATAACGGGATAGTTGGGTAAACTTCAACCCATACTCATGAACACTTAAATAATCCTGCTTAAGTGTGAGGAATTCACGTACCTTGGCCTCTTTCAATTCTCAAGGAAATAAATACACCAAGAAAGCTTCCTCAAAACAGGCCCAACTCGCAGGTGGTGCATCTGCAGCTTTGCCCCCTTTCCACTGGTCGAACCAATCTAGCAACATTCTCCAATTGATACGTAGCTAGTTCAACTCGCTCAGTATCTACCACATGCATCACATCAAATACCTTCTTCAGCTCATCAATGAAGTTTTCTGGATCCTTAGTAGTGCTCGAACCCATGAAACGCGGAGGATTCATCCCCAAGAAATCAAGAATCCTTGAAGTGTCAACTCCTTCATGTCGAGCTCCCCTTTACTAACCAATCTGGTTAGTTACAGATTGACTCAGTATACTAATCGCCTCTCTGAACTCAGCATTAGTAACTTCACCTTGAGGTTGCACTTCAGGTGCATAAGGTAACTCTTGCTCCTCAACATTACGCCTAGCAAGACGCCCTCTGATAGCTGTTCATGGAGGCATGATTATCTAAAAACACGCGTAAGCACAAAATTAGAAAGAAACGTTTTAGAGATAAACTCTAACGCACGAGATGAGTGTGAAAGAAGTGAGAAATCTTCTTAAGTGTTGTAGCCTCCAAATTATAGATGTGGCGTGCGTCACACCGATAACTAGGACTCTATAGACACGGCTTCATAGACTTCCTAGGACTCTTGAACTCTTTGCTCTAATACCAAGTCTGTCACACCCCGAGCCTATATCCTGGGAGGGACTGGCACTCGAAGACCATTGTTGGCCCCACGCGAACCCTTGGCCTTGCTTACTTAACTCAGCAGAAGACTTAACTCAACAAAATAACTCAAGGCAATAAAAGATCATAAAATAACTTACATGATAAAATCTGGCCAAAAAGGCAACACGTGTCTCAAAATAGAACATTTGTAAATACATAGATGAGAGACTCAATACTAACTATCTGACTGTCTATGAAGCCTATATAACACTGAGATGGATGCTGGGACAGACCGTGCAACATACTAATAAAGAAAAACTAGGAAAATGAAATAACAGAGTCCTCCGAAATGCAAGGAGGCTCACCATTGACTCTGGAGTGCTCAACTTGATCAACGGCGTGATGGATGCTAATCCTGGTTACCTGTGTCTGTATCATAATAAGATGCAGGCCAACTGGCATCAGTACATTGAATATGCGAGTTGGAAAGCTAAACAACAACTTAAGCTTGAAAGGAGTACAAAGGAACACCTACCTTAGCTCTGTTCAACTCATGAATAACAGAACTCAATATAAAGCAATAAGACACATGCAAATATAAAGTTTGTAAAACAGTGTAAACAACTTAGTTCGTTAAGGATAAAGCAATAACAAACTCAACTTTACTTATATAAAAGTAATATAACTTTAGTGGGAGATTCTTTAACCGACAACCACCACTATAAGCCCTAATGATGATACAACGTTTTACCTCATGTTGCCCAAGGACCATCCTATACCTTGCCGTGATATCGGACCTTGCTTAACTTAGTGGATCCACTAGCTTAACTTACGTGATCATCAAAAAAAATATGACCCGTTAAGTCCCATGTTGGCTATATGACTCTTATGGAGAGTTGAGTTAATATGAACTCGCGTCCCCAATTCGGTGCTTAATACTACTCCCAAAATATACTTTAGGTCATAAGTGTTTTAAACACCTCTTTCTTTAGCTTAAGATAATTGCTCAAAGTTTAGCCCACATGCTCTTTTAGAAAACATAGCTCCTTTCTTACTGAAATGTGAAAACATTTATAAACTTCTTTGGGAATACTTAGTTCCCTAATAACTTTTGAGAAATGAACTCAACTCTATACTCTTTACTTTTCTTGAAACTTGAGCCTTAAAACGAATTTTAAACGTTTAATAAAGACTCTCAAAAAACTTTAAGAAACTTGCTTTGACTTGATTCTTAACTTCTAAACTTGACTCTTAACTTCACTTGACTTTAATCCTAACTTTCCTTGAATTGGATTATTGATTCAAGGTTCATGATCTCATATTTATGGATGATTTCATGATATTTAGATGTACCTTAGAGTGTTGAAATCAACTAGAAAACATAGGTACATTACCAAGGAACACGTACGAAAAAGTGGGGAATGAATGGGGAGAACTGGCGTCATTGGCCTCTGAGAGGCGTGGGGCGCCAGCCCTCAAACTTCAGAGAACCTGCTGGGGCGCACTGGCTGGCGCGTCACCCCAAGGGTTGAACTTTAGAGCCCCTTTTGGGGAGCGCTAGCTGGAGCGACATTCCACCCTTTTCCCCAGAAAATTCTGACTTTTCTCCTTCATTTTTCCAACTCTAAACCCTCTTAACTTCAAAGGTTCTTTCTCTAAACACTTGGGAACAATAGTGCCCTCAACATAAAACAGATTTAACTCAAAAATTCACCCGGAAACACGAATCAAATCAACAACACAACCACAAGAATGCAACAAAACACAACCAATCTTTTTTTTCTCGTAATTGAAACAAGTTTGGCGTGTTGGGGAACTAAACCAACCCAACAGTATGTGATCTCACATACCTTAGTAGGGATCATCCCCGACGAAATCCACGACGATCTTGAGGAACGTTGCTTCTTCTTCTCTTTCTCCTCTTGTTTCTCTCTTTTCTCAAAACCCTAACTCTCACTTTTTAAAAGTGAAAACTTATATAAAATCAGCTTAGACCCTTAATAAAACCAAACGAAAAGGTTAGGGAAAAGACCAAACTACCCTTTAAAATTCGGATTGAACTTCCCTTATTCCAATAGCCAAACTTCCAAAGGTCATAACTCACTCATACAAACTCGGAATCATGCAAACTCGGCGGCGTTGGAAAGATCCATGATCTTTCCAAATATAACTGGAAATACACCTAACTCATCCTGAGCTAGGAGTTATAACCATTTGTGGTTGACCAAAACCTCACTTTTTCCTTACTTAACTAAATTTCCAGATTCGTATTCTTTACAAAAAAAATGACTATTTCCAATTATAAGCTTCTTCATAGTTATTTCAAATTGCAGGATGTTACAATATCTCCCCCTTTGGAACATTCGTCCTCGAAGGAGATTACTTTTACTAGGGTAAGGGTGTAACATCAAACTAAAACTCCCAACAAGCAAAAATGCAAACAACAACAGCATGCTCACTATAATTTAAAGAACACTAAGAAGGAAATTAGTACCTTGATCTGCATTTTCTCCGCATTCAAAGAGATGTGGATATCTCTTCTTCATGTCCTCTTAAGCTTTCCAAGTAGCTTCCTCAACAAATTGGTTCCTCCAAAAAACCTTGACTGATGCTACCTCTTTTGTTCTCAACCTGCGAACTTGGCGATCTAAACTCTAAATAGGAATCTCCTCATAATATAAGCTATCCTTGATCCTAATATTTTCAGTTGGTATGATCACTAACAGATCACCCATGCACTTCTTTAATATGGAGATGTGAAATACCAAATGAACCGCTGCTAGTTCCTATGGTAGCTCCAACTCGTAAGCTACATTGCCAATCCTCTTGACTATGAGATAGGCTCCAATAAACCGGGGACTAAGTTTCCCCTTCTTACCAAACCTGATAACACCCTTCATGGGTGAAACTTTCAAATATCCCCAATCATCTACTTTGAACTGTAACGCCCTTCTCCTAACATTAGTGTAGGATTTTTCACGACTCTGTGCCGTTTTCAACCTCTCTTGAATCACTTTCACCTTCTCCATAGCTTGGTGAACTAAATCTGGTCCTATCAACCCTGCTTCACCAACTTCAAACCATCCAATAGGAGATCTACATCTTCTCCCATAAAGAGCTTCATATGGAGCCATTTGGATGCTAGAGTGATAACTGTTGTTGTAAGCAAACTCAATGAGAGGTAGGTGATCATCCCAATTCCCTTTGAAATAGATCACACATGCCATCAACATATCTTCTAACATTTGGATAGTGCGCTCTGCTTGCCCATCAGTTTGAGGATGAAAGGAAGTACTTAAGTTCACCTGTGACCCCAAGCCTTTTTGGAATGACTTCCAAAACTGTGCAGTAAATTATGCACGTCTATCTGAAATAATGGAGACTGGGACTCCATGAAGTCTCACCACCTCTTGAATATATAACCTGGCATAATCTTCTGATGAATGGGTAGTCTTTACCGGCAGAAAATGGGCTGATTTTGTCATTATGTCGACAATTACCCAAATAGAATCACGCTGTCTATGAGACCTTGGCAACCCTGTGATGAAATCCATATTGATCATCTCCCACTTCCATTCCGGAAGTTCTATCTTCTGAGCCAAACCACCGAGCCTTTGGTGTTCCAATTTCACTTGCTGGCAATTTGGACACCTAGCAACAAATTCAGCAATGCCTTTCTTCATGCTATTCTCTCAAGTCACGATACATCTTTGTGGAACCCAAATGAAAGGAATATCTAGAGCTATGAGCTTCCTCCATAATCTTCTCTTGGAGTCCATCCACCATAGGTACACACAATTTACCTTGCTATCTCAATACACCATCACCCCCTTGTTCAAAAGCTAGTACTTTTTGCATTTGAACATTTGCCTTCAACTCAAGCAAAATGGGATCTTGGTCTTGTTTCTATTTCACTTCTGACACTAATGATGACTCGGCCCCGTTCATCACCGTTATTCCTCCTTCTGCGGAATCCATAAGTCTGACTCCCAGGCGTGCTAGTCTGTGCACATCTTTTGCTAACTCTTTTTTTCCTTTTTCAATATGGGCGGTGCTACCCATACACAACCTGCTTAAGGAATCAGCAACAACATTAGCCTTACCTGGGTGGTAAAGAATACTCAGGTCATAATCCTTGAGTAATTCTAACCACCTCCTATGTCTGAGATTAAGCTCTTTCTGAGTGAACTCATATTGAAGACTCTTGTGATCAATGAATACATCAACATGCACTCCATACAAGTAATGACGCCATATCTTCAAAGCGAATACTACAGCAGCCAACTCTAAGTCATGGGTTGGGTAGTTCTTATCATGAACCTTCAACTATCTAGAGTCATAAGTTATAACCTTGCCATTCTGTATTAAGACACAACCCAAACCAAGTCTAGATGCACCACAATACACCACAAAACCTTGTGTACCTTCTGGTAAAGTCAAAACTGGGGCAGTAGTCAACCACTTTTTCAATTCCTAAAAGCTTTTGTCATAAGCTTCAGACCATTGAAATTTCACTATTTTCTTAGTCAACTTGGTCAAAGGAGATGAAATAGACGAGAACCCCTCTACAAACCTTCTATAATAGCCAGCTAAACCCAAGAAACTCCTAATATTAGTTGGAGATGTGGGTCTAGGCCAATTCTGCACTGCCTCAATTTTCCGAGTATCATCTTTAATTCCATCACCAGACATAATGTGGCCTAGGAATGCCACAGACTCAAGCCAAAACTCACACTTAGAGAACTTGGCATACAACTCTTTATCTTTCAAAGTCTGAAGAACTATTCTGAGATGACTAGCATGATCTTCTTCATTCCTTGAATAGATTAGTATGACATCAATGAAGACGATAACAAACATATCTAAATAAGGTTTGAAGACTCTATGCATAAGGTTCATGAATGCTGCTGGTGCATTGGTCAAACCAAAGGACATGACCAAAATCTCATAATGACCATCTCTGGTTCTGAAAGCTGCCTTTGGAATATCACATTCCCTTACTCTTAATTGATGATAGCCTGATCTGAGGTCAATTTTCGAGAAACATGAAATTCCCTGAAGTTGATCGAAAAGATCATCAATCCTTGGAAGAGGATACTTATTCTTGATGGTAACCTTGTTCAACTGGCGGTAGTCTGTACACATCCTATGGGAACCATCTTTTTTTCTCACAAACAAAGATCGAATCTCCCCAAGGTGAGACAATTGGTCGTATGAAATCCTTATCTAGGAGATCTTTCAACTGCTCTTTCAACTCTGCTGGGGCCATTCAATAAGGTGGAATAGAGATAGGACGAGTACCTTGAATGATGTCTATGCCAAAATCTATTTCTCTCTCAGGAGGAACTCTGAGTAGGTCATCAGGATAAACTTCTTTAAACTCTCTTACTATAGGAACTGACTGAATGGGAGGTATCTCAATACTAGAGTCATTAACTCGGACTAAGTGATAGATACAACCCTTCGAAACTTTCTCGCCTTAATGTCTGAAATGAAACGACCCTTAGGCACTGCTAAATTACTACTGCACTCTATGACTGGCTCATTTGGAAATTGAAACTTGACCACTCGAGTTGTACAATCTATTGATGCATAACAGGCATGAAGTCAGTCCATACCTAGAATGACATCGAAATCTACCATGTCTAACTCAACTAAATCAGCTATGGAGCTCTTGTGATTGATGAAAATAGGACAATCACGATAGACTATTTCTGCTAGAATAGACTCCCCAACAGGTGTAGAAACACAAAAGGGTTCACAAAGTCTTTTAGGAAGAACATCAAACTTATTTGCAACGTAAGGGTTTACAAAAGATAAACTTGCTCCTAAGTCTAGCAAAGCATACACATCAAAAGCAAAGACTTTGATCATACCAGTGACAACATCTGGAGAGTTCTCTTGCTCATAGCGACTGGTGATTGCATCAAGGCGGTTTGCTCCTCTGCCAGTAGAAGTAGCTCCTGTAGGTGCCGTCTTGTCTGGGGGAGCAACTGATGAAGATTGGGCCCTATTGCCCAGATTTCCACTACCTTGCATGTTCTTAGGGTACTCCTTCATGAGGTGACCCTCTTGTCCACACTTAAAACAACATGTCTGGCCGTCATGACATTTACCTGGGTGGGTTCTACCACACCTAGTACATGCAGGAGTCAAACTACCTCCTTGTGCCACACTACCTGGGGACGGTGCTGGTCTAGTCTTGAAGTCCTGCGAATTCTGGCCATTATACTCACCTCTGTATCTGGGTACAGGTGCCCTAGCAGATGATGGAGCAGGTCCCTTTTGCCTTTGTTGAAAGGATGAACAGTTCACATTACCTTTCTGCTCCTTAGACTCATTTCCGGTCTTAGCTTTCTTATTCCAGAACTCTTCCCTGTCTCTCAGTTTCTTTTCCTCAACCTGCTGCACATAAACCATCCACCTTGATATTTCCATGTCCCCAATAAGCATTGCATCCCTACCTTCCTTATTTGACAGACGAGAGAGCCCAGAAACAAACAAGCTCACTCTACTCCTTATGTCCACAACCATCTCCGGAGCATAACGGGATAGTTGGGTGAACTTCAACCCATACTCATGAACACTCAAAGAAACCTACTTAAGTGTGAGGAACTCACGTACCTTGGCCTCTTTCAATTCTCGAAGAATGAAACGCCCCAAGAAAGCTTCCTCAAAACAGGCCCAACTCGCAGGTGGTGCATCCGCAGCTCTGCCCCCTTTCCACTGGTCGAACCAAGTTCTAGCAACATTCTTCAATTGATAAGTAGCTCGTTCAACTCGCTCGGTATCTGCCACATGCATCACGTCAAATACCTTCTTCAGCTCCTCAATGAAGTTCTCTGGATCCTCAGTAGTGCTCGAACCCATGAAACGCGGAGGATTCATCCCCAAGAACTCAAAAATCCTTGAAGTGTCAGCTCCTTCATGTCGAGCTCCCTTTGCTGACCAATCTGATTAGTTACAGCTTGACTTAGTATCCTAATTGCTTCTCTAAACTCAGCATTAGTAATTTCCCCTTGAGGTTGCACTTCAGGGGCATAAGGTAACTCTTGCTCCTAAACATTACACCTAGCAGGACGCGCTCTGACATCTCTTCGTGGAGGCATGATTATTTGAAAACACGCGCAAGAACAAATTAGAAAGAAACTTTTTAGAGATAAACTCTAACGCACGAGATTAGTGTGAAAGAAGTGAGAAATCTTCCTAACTGTTGTAGCCTCCTAATTATAGATGCGGCGCGATTCACACCGATAACTAGGTCTCTATAGACACAGCTTCATAGATTTCCTCGGACTCTTGAACTCTGTGCTCTGATACCAAGTTTGTCATGCTCCGAGACTACACCCTGGGAGGGACTGGCACTCGAAGACCATTGCTAGCCATAAGCTAACCCTTGGCCTGTCTTACTTAACTCAGCGGAAGACTTAACTCAACAGAATAATTCAATGCAATAAAAGATCATAAAATAACTTAAATGATAAAATCTGGCCAAAAAGGCAAATCGTGTCTCAAAATAGAATATTTGTAAATAGATAGATGAGAGACTCAATACTAATTGTCTGATTGTCTATGAAACCTCTATAAAACTGAGAGGGATGTTGGGACAGACCCCGCAACATCCTAATAAAGCAAAACTAGAAAAACGAAATAACAGAGTCCTCCAGAATGCAAGGAGGCTCACCACTGACTCTGGAGTGCTCAATTGGATCAACGGCACGCTGGATGCTAATCCTAGTTACCTGTGTCTGCATCATAATAAGATGCAGGCCAATTGGCATCAGTACATTGAATGTACGAGTATGCGAGTTGGAAAGCTAAACAACAACTTAACCTTGAAAGGAGTACAAAGGAACACTTATCTTTAGCTCTGTTCAACTCATGAATAATTGAACTCAATATAAAGCAATAAGACACATGCAATATATAAAATTTGTAAAATAGTGTGAACAACTTAGTTCATTAAGGATAAAGCAATAACAAACTCAACTTTACTTATAAAAAAGTAATATAACTTTAGTGGGAGATTCTTTAATCGACAACCACCACTATGAGCCCTAGTGATGATACAACGTTTTACCTCACGTTGCCCAAGGACCTTCCTATACCTTGCCGTGATATAGGACCTTGCTTAACTTAGTGGATCCACTAGCTTAACTTACGTGATCATCAAAAAAAATATGACCCGTTAAATCCCATGTTGGCTACATGATTCTTATGGAGAGTTGAGTTAATATAAACCCGCATCCCCAATTCGGTGCTCAATACTACTCCCAAAATATACTTTAGCTCATAAGTGTTTTAAACACCTCTTTCTTTAGTTTGAGATAATTGTTCAAAGTTTAGCCCACAGGCTCTCTTGGAAAACATAGCTCCTTTCTTCCTCAAATGTAAAAACATTTATAAACTTCTTTGGGAATACTTAGTTCCCTAATAACTTTCGAGAAATGAACTCAACTCTATACTCTTTACTTTGCTTGAAACTTGAGCCTTAAAATGAAGTTTAAACGTTTAATAAAGACTCTCGAAAAACTTTAAGAAACTTGCTTTGACTTGCTTCTTAACTTCTAAACTTGACTCTTAACTTCACTTGACTATGATCCTAACTTTCCTTGAATTGGATTATGGATTCAAGGTTCATGATCTCATATTTATGGATGATTTCATGATGTTTAGATGTACCTTAGAGTGTTGAAATCAACTAGAAAACATAGGTACATTACCAAGGAACACATACGAAAAAGTGGGGAACGAATGGGGAGCACTGGCGTCCCTGGCACTCTGAGAGGCGCGGGGTGCTAGCCCTCAAACTTCAGAGGACCTGCTGGGGAGCACTGGCTGGCGTGTCTCCTCAAGGGGTGAACTTCAGAACCCCTTTTGGGGAGCGCTGGCTGGTGCAACGCCCCACCCTTTTCCCAAGAAAATTCTGACTTTTCTCCTTCATTTTTCCAACTCTAAACCCTCTTAACTTCAAAAGTTCGTTCTCCAAACACTTAGGATCAATAGTACCCTCAACATACAACAGATTTAACTCGAAAATTCACCTGGAAACATGAATCAAATCAACAATACAACCACAAGAATTCAACAAAACACAACCAATCTTTTTTTCTCGGAATTGAAACAAGGTTGGCGTGTGGGGGAACTAAACCAACCCAACACTATGTGATCTCACATACCATAGTAGGGATCACCCCCGACGAAATCCATGAAGATCTTGACGAACCTTGCTTCTTCTTCTCTTTCTCCTCTTCTTTCTCTCTTCTCTCAAAACCCTAACTCTGACTTCTTAAAAGTGAAAACTGATATAAAATCAGCTTAGACCCTTAATAAAACCAAAGGAAAAGGTTAGGGAAAGACCAAACTACCCTTTAAAATTCGGATTGAACTTCCCTTATTCCAACAGCCCAACTTCCAAAGGTCATAACTCACTCATACGAACTTGGAATTGTGCAAACTCGGCAGCGTTGGAAAGATCATTCCAAACATAACTGGAAATACAGCTAATTCATCCTGAGGTAGGAGTTATGACCATTTGAAGTTGACCAAAAACTCACTTTTTTCTTACTTAACTAAATTTCCAGATTTGTATTCTTTCCAAAAAAAAATGACTATTTCCAATTATAAGCTTCTTCATAGTTATTTCAAATTGGAGGATGTTACAAGTAAACATTGTGTTTCATGGTCTGATTTTTGTTTGGCTAAAGATGAAGAGGGATTAGGCTTGAGATCTCTCTTTGATGTTTTCAAATTATTATTTTCTAAGCTTGAGTGAAACTTTAGGATTAAAAAAACTATGTGTTCCAATTTTATGTGGAATAAATACTGCAAGAGGCATAGACCTCAAGTTGTAGAATGGTGCAGGGGGTCACAAACTTGGAAGCTTGTGTTTGAGCTAGAGGGAACATTGACCAGGAAATTAAGAGTGGTCATGATAATATCCGATTTAATAATTAAACACAATTGGGATTATTGTATTATTATCTTCCTATTTCAGATCCCTTTCAATTGAAAATAGAGGATATCTGACAACTTAGACAGAATAGGCAGTGAAATAATAAAATTTTTACAGGAAATGTTCCTATAAAAATTCTATTAACACATTCAAGAAAAAGATGATATTTTTGTTGATCAAAATTGTTGGGACAAGCCTTGGTGGATGGATAACAGTTCAAGTAAATTCACTGTGGCGAGATTTTGTTGGATGTTGAGGCATAGAGGAGGTTCAACAGTATTATAAGCATATATGGATCAAATGAGATCCTTTCAAACTTTTTTTCTTCTTCTAGAGGTTGTGTAAGAAAATAATTCCTATTAAGACAATAAGAGTAAGGAGAACGAAAAGTTGTAGTTCAAGGATATAAAAACGGTAAATTAAATATTAGGGAGTTAACTTTTCAAGGGTAATGGCTTTAGCCTTTTAAGGCCTTAAGCCTTTAAGTCTTCAATGTACTAGTTCTAGTAATCTAGTATATGTTTTTTCAAGCCTCAAGGGTCAAGGATTTACTTGGGTCAGGATTATAAGCCCTAAATTTAAATGGGCTTTAAAAACTTTATCCCAACCCTACCCTAATAACAAATTGGATTGGATCGACCTTATGGGCCAAGTCCATTTTGACAGCCCTAACTGTCTATACCCTAAACCTAGTCAACAAAAGGAAATAAAACGGCCTACTTTGAGAGGACTCTCAACAAACAACGGCAAGAGCAATTGCAGTAACATATAGATCCTTTCTCAAAACCTATATGCTCACCATTTATTTGTATCTCTGTCTTCCTCGACATTTGAAGGTCTAATCTTTAACTCTCCCTCTCCTTATATTTTCGAATGATGTATTTTTTTTCTCTTTGATTGAGTTGGTTTTATTACATACTTCTTTTTGTTGTTTGTTTAAGAAAGACTTTATTTTCATTTGTGGTCGATTTGAGTGGGAAAAGACTTCCTACTATTAAAAATTATTTTTTAAATCAAATGTCTGCAATAGCTAATCATAATTAAGTTCTATTTGCCGGCTTTGTTTTGTTTTGCTTGCCAAATAATTCAAGCAGTTGAATGCTATTTAATTAATTAATGTCTCTGTTATGTGTCTAGTTTCTCGTATTGATTAACATTGAATCATCTTCCAATTAAATTGGTTATTTCTTTCCAATTTGTTGTTGGTAAACTTGAAATAACAGTAAATTTGAGACATGAGTTTACCTAATAATCCAAAGAAAAAACAAATATCAGAAATAATAATAAACAATGAAAAATATACGCAGATAGAGTACATAGATTATGAATTAGAAAGTGAAGACAGCATATATGAAATATCAGAAAATGAAATGGATAATGATATAGAAATGGAATCAGATAATGAATTCTATAATATAACAAATGACTGAAACATATATACAAATAATAAATAAAGAATAACATCAAGACGAAGAATCTTTAGAACAAAAAATAATATTTGATAATAGTATATTTGAACAAATAAAAGGAACAATTATTCTCTGAACTACCAAAGGCATTGATATATACCGAAGAAACTACAAAAAAGGAAATAATCATTGGAGGTATACCAATAGTAATAAAGTTTAAAATATATCAAGGAGATAAAAATATCACTTTAGGAATAAAATGGTTAGAACAAGTAAAATCATATAATCTAGAAGACAAACAGTTAACAATAAATTATGAAAATAAAAGAGTAATAATAAAAAGAACTTTAGTATGATAAAAATATGAAAATATATAT
>JAJOOR010008501.1:0-48081 GCA_036250505.1 Solanum acaule | reverse complement strand
ATAACTTCTTCGTCCGAACTCCGAATGAGGTGAAACGAAGTGCGTTAGGTAGCTAACTCAAAGGGATTTCCATGGATATGTTATTGGCCACCCAATTATTTGTGTGCTAGGAGATATGACCCTCCAAAGTAGACCCTCGAAAAAGTCTTCACTTAGAAATTTCGGATTTTGATACGGTTGCTCTAAAATTTGGGTTAGACCCATTCTCCACTCAATTTGACCCCCTAAAAAAGAATATGAAGTCGGATTTTCGAAAAAGGAAACGGATTTTTTTATATATAGCTAAACAAGTTTCCGGTAACTTCCGAAACACATTTTTAAGAACTTTTTGGGTCATTTCATATGGACACCATGCACAAAATCCTTAAAACATGCATAAAATGGACATTTAGTTGAAATCATGCCTTTACCAACATAAGCCGTACCAACATACAAGCAACCCAATGCTTAGTGTCACCCTTAGGCTACCAACATCATACAAATCTTACTTTGCCTTTTTCATAGTCAACATACATGATTAAAGAGTCAAACATGTTCATAACTTACAACAAGTGAAATTAACTTTAACATTCATACATATCTTTCATATATAATTCATAAGTCATCATAACATAAGAAAACCTCACCATAACCTCTCTTAAGGTCTACTTGTGCAATGTGTAGGTGAAGTCCCATACCCCCACTCATACTAAGTAGTACCCCTTAAGAAGACATAACTAAAGTCAATGTTCTTACCATAGTTCATGTTCATATCATATAGTGATAATAGCCTTAACCGACATAGACAATGTAAGCTACATGGAATCCGGTGTTCTACCGCAACACCGAAAAGAGGTGTCTGCTTACCTAAGGTAGGACGTACATAATATATTTTAGGAGGATCCACTAGGTAAGACCTATGTGGGCACATAGTTATGGGATATGGAGATTGCTACTAGAAACCCGGACTTGCTCAACGTAAAAGGTTGCTATCCCATGAGACAACATACATTGGGAACCGGACATGCTAAACGTAAAAGCCTCCATCTCATTTTCATATCCACTCTGTGCTAAGCATAATTCCCTTTAAAAGTCACATTATGTCTTTACTTAAGTTTAGGTTCATGGAAGAATGCACTAGTCACTCAAACCAACATGCATCATAATAGCTCATAAATTCATTAGTAGAGAATGCCCTTTCAACCTTAGAATCATCAACATGTGAGTAAACATTTCACATCATATTCATATTGTTCATGAGAATAGCCTTTCATTCAACACAACAATACTACCGTAGTCATGTCATATCGTACATAGTCATATCCTATCATACATAATCATGTGTAGTGGTATAATGAGGAGGGATGTTGCATCAATACCACAATGTACACAATAATTAACCACCTCCACCTTTCAAGTGGATCAATATGATCATATACATTTGTCATAGATTCATCACTATCTAAGTGAATCACAAGTTATACACAATCTTTATCAATATACACAAACCCTAGTTATTGCCCTTCAAGGCTAAGAATCAAGATCAATCCTAATTGCAAGAATTACTACACTAGATAAGGAAATTTTGCGTTTTAACAACATAATAAACATAAACATAATCGACTGAAAAGCTTACATGCTCAATCAAACCATACCCTAGTTCACAATTTAGAAGAAGGGGATATCATGGGTCCAAGGGAGATTCTCATCAAAATCCAACAATACTTCAACATTACCATCATAAATCATCATTATCAACGAATATGAACCATAATTAAACAATGGGAAACGTTTTGGAAGAAGACCCATGTTGTAGATTGAAAACCCTAGGTTTGGGGAATTTGAAAACACAATTTGAAGGGGCTTCTTGGGTGATAGCTACCCAAGAATGAAGAGCATCCATCCCTTGTCTAAGAATCAACACGAATTTTGGGGAAGAAGCTTGAAAATCTACAATCCCTAGCTCCAATGGCTTTTTCTTCTTCCTTGAGCTTAGAGAGAGAGATATTGAGAGAGGAGAGGATTTTGGGAATTATTTGGGTGATTGAGTTTATGACATGAAAATAGGTGTAATTGACTTAAAAACAATTTATATACTTCCCCTAAAAATACCAAAAACACCCCTCATTTAATTGGACTAAAATAGAAAATGACCCTAAAGACCTTCATTAATTGACCCCCGTCCAGGTTCACGACTCACTCCATGAGCTGTGGTGAGGACCACAACCCGTGGTCCTGTCCGTGGACTTGAGGCAGTAGCTCTTTCTTTGGAGTTTAAGGCTCCTTCGCCTAAGGAACCCTCATGAGCACCTTCACGATCCGTGAAGTGGACCACGCCCCGTGGTCAATCTCATTGAGGGTGAGGCAGTAGCTAGGGTACTCCTTTCCCCCATGCCCCCATGCCCAAGTCTCCTTCACGAAGGGCTCCACGAGCCGTGGTCCCTTATGTAAAGTTGAGGCAGTGGTTTGCCTTTTGGGTGCCCACCTTTCCATGGCCAAGGGACCTTTATGACCACCTTCACGAGCCGTAGAGTGGACCATGACTCATGGACCCCCTCGTGAAGGTTGGGGCAGTAGCTCCTAGCTAGGGGAAGCCTTGGCCTTTGGCCTTGGCACTTGCCCCTTTGTCTTGACTCAATAAACCCCATTTCAACCCTAAATCACCTACTAACTGTCCGGGGAGTCATTTTATAATTTATAACCTTACGTTTAGGCTCTAGTTTAACCTATTATTTTTGTTACATTATCTCCCCCTTGGGAACATTCTTCCTCGAATGAAGATTTGGACACCCTACGGAATTAAAGACTCAAGACTAGCAGCCCAACAAGCATGAAATATAGGAATAATGCACAATGCAAAGGAGGAAACATCAACTCCATTCTCAATACATAACCATACAACACAAGGAAGTAGGAAAATACATCCACAACCCTATAAGCACATAACTCATCATTTCATATCATTTTAGGAGGAACTACCTTCTCCAAATCAAAGAAGCTCAATACAACAATAAGAAGCCAATAAACCATATCATGAAAACATAACTAAGCGTGTTCATCAATTCACCTCATGAAGCCAGATAGTCTACCATCATACTAAAATGCAATTCAACATAAGTGACATACAAATCATGAAAACTCAAGATATGCTAAACATGAATTCTCACAAGAACATGCACAACATACGGAAATCATAAAGAAGGCTCATAGCACAAATGACTTATAAAACACCAATTCAAGAAGACTAAGTACCTCAAGTTTGGATCAGAGAAGAAGGAAAAAGATGAGGATAGTGGGACTTCATATCGGCCTTGGCCTCCCATGTAGCATCCTCAACTAAGGGATTACTCCATAAGACCTTAACGGAAACTACTTCTTTGTTCCTTAACCTCGTAACGTGCTGGTCCGAAATTTCCACCGGGACCTCTTCATAAGAAAGGTTCTCATCAACTCCTAATCCTTCTAAAGAAAGGAAGGATACCGGATCACCAAAGCATTTCTTGAGCATGGAAACATGAAACACCGAGTGAATCGGAGCCAACTCACTTGGTAAGTCACATTCATATGCACCTTTCCCAATACACTTCAAGATTTTATATAGGCCCACATACCGGGGACTAAGCTTCCCCTTTTTACCAAGCCTCATCACACCTTTCATAGGTGAGATTTTCAAGTAGACCCAATCACTAATCTCAAATTCTAGATCCCTTCTTCTATTGTCAGCATAAGACTTTTGCCGACTTTGGGATTCTAGACCCAATCCCTTCTTCTTCTTAAGATTTTCAAGAAGAAGAAGGATTCATCTATGGTTTCAAGCTATGGTCTCAATTTCTCCATTAAAGGCTAACATTTGGGTTCAAGGTATGATAGTTTTAATCCATGGAGTTTCAAAATTACTCTATTTCTAAAGGTAGCCAATTGAGTTAGGGTTTTCTTCAATCATCATGGGTTGTTATCATTATTGAATTAAATGATTAAATTATGATATCTTATGCATGAACTGATGAAATACTATAATTTTATGAAGATTTCCCCATGAACCTATGAAATCCCCATGATTTCCAGTTATGAATCATAGGATATGGGATTTTGATCTTTAAGGAAGAGTTTTATGAAATGGAGCATGTATTTCAAGCTTTACATGATTTTATGACAAAATCCATATCTAACCCATGTTTTCTAACCATTGATTATTGCAAGTGGGTTATGAACCTCAAGTGGTAAATTATGGACATATTCATTGTTTTATGAAATATATGCAAATGTTTTAAGGGTACTTTGAGAGTAAAGTAGTAATGATGAGATTGTGTTGGGAAGTGATATTCTCACTAAACACATTCTAGCCTGATTTGAAAGTTTTTCTCACATAGAAAGGATTCTTAGGTTGAAGGGCTTTCTCACCTAATTGAATCATAGAGTAAGCGCTATCCTAATGAACTAGCTTGGTTTGGTTGTCCAACGACACCTTTCCATGATTAATGAAGTCAAGTAAGAAATGACTATTCTGTGGGATTTATGCTTAGCACTGAATGGATGTGATGATGAGATCGAAGTTCTCCCGTTATTAGAGGTCGGGTTTCTAGAAGCAATCTCATGAGATGGAAGCTCCCTAGTTAGTAGAGGTCGGGTTTCTAGTAGCAATCTCCTTATCCCATAACTATGTGCCCCAATAAGATGTTGTTTTAGATAGACATTAGCTAGTGGATCCACAATAGGTAGAAGTTCATGGTCTTACCTTGGTAAGTAGGACACCTTTTTTCAGTATGAAGTAGACACCGGATTCCATGTTAATATCTCACATGGTCTTACATGTCGGTTAAGTCTAATTCCACACAAGTAATAATGAGCTAAGGTTACTTCAAGAAGTACTGCATATGAGTTCAAAGGTTTTTAAGATGAAGTTAGCTTGCTCTAACTGTGATTTATGACTTATGTTTTATAACTCTTTTATATCATGTTTATCTCAGTCAATTGCATGTCATCAAATGAAATGTCCTTTTTAGCATGATTTAAATGTTTTATTCATGGCTATCATACTTGGTACATTTTTTTTTAATAACACATACTCTTGCATACATTTACCCAAATGTAGGGTCCGATAGTCAGATTTCAGGGTTTCGTGGCTAGTGGGTGATTTGATTGATTTTTGAGCTTTTGGTGAGTCCTCATACTTCAAGGATAGACTTTATTGTTTTCACTTTCTTTCACTTATTTTCTCTTTTGGACATTATGCATGGGCTAGGCCCAATTTCATTTTATTGTACTACATGGCTATGATGAGACAATCGTATTAGACTTCCACTTTTCTTTTATAAAAATATTTTGAACTTGGACTATTGTTTTACTCTTATTGTTCTATTGCTTATATTATGAGAGCTAAGTGGCTTGTATGGAGTCCTTCAGGCTTCTATACGTCATGTTACATCTAGG
This sequence comes from Solanum acaule, assembly GCA_036250505.1. NCBI lineage: Eukaryota > Viridiplantae > Streptophyta > Magnoliopsida > Solanales > Solanaceae > Solanum > Solanum acaule. The sequence goes on along the minus strand of JAJOOR010008501.1, from coordinate 42,672 downwards.
GATGTCACAACCCAGGGGTACCTCCTATATGTAACATGGCATATAGATCCCCGAAGGACTCCATACAAGCCACTTACCTCTCACAACATAAGAAATAGAAAAATAAGAGTAAAACAATAGTCCGAGTCCAAAACATTTTATAAAGCGAAAAGCTGAAATTTAGACTATTGTCTCAACATAGTCATCTAATACAATAGAATGAAATTAGGCCTAGCCTAAACATCATTTCCAAAAAAGAAATGCAAGAAATAAACTAAAACAATAATTTTGTCCTCGAAGCATGAAGATTCACCAAATCTTGGGAATTCACGAACTCAACAACTAGCCACGAGACTCGGAAACTTGTTTGTTGGACCTTACATTTTGGAAAATGTAGGCAAGAGTATGTGTAGTATAAAACAATGTACCAAGTATGATACTCATGTATAAAACATTTAAAACATGCTAAAAAGGGACATTTCATTTCATGACATGCAATTGATCCAAATTAAAAATCACATGAAAGAGTTATAGCATATAAGTCATAAATCATGGTCAATGCAAGCTAACTTCTTCTTTAATATATGTGAACTCATACTTGATACTCCTTGAGTAACATTAGTTAATTATTATTTGTAGGGAATTAGCCTTAACCGACATTGAGACCATGTGAGCTATAACATGGAATCCGGTGTCTACCCCACACTGAAAAGAGGTGTTCTACTTAGCTAAGGTAGAACCTTAAAATTATAGATTAAGTGTATCCACTAGACAATCAAGCTTTGTGGGCACATCGTTATGAGATAAGGAGATTGCTATTAGAAACCCGACCTCTTCTAACGGAGGAGCTTCTATCTCATGAGGTCACTTTGGAAACCCGACCTCTACTAACGGGAGAGCTTCCATCTCATTGTCAATATTCACTTGGTATTATTCCTAAATTTCCATGGAATAGTCATTTCTTACTTGGCTTCATTACTCATGAAAGGGCACCATTGGCCTACCGATTCAAGCTAGTTTCATTAAGATAACTCCTAGTCTTTGATTCAATTAGGTGAGAAAGCCTTTCAACCTAAGAATCCTTTTTATGTAAAAAAAACATTTAACATAATGCTAGTATGTGTTTTAGTGAGAATATCCTTTCATAACACAACATCGCCATTGGTACTTTTACTCTCAAGCAGCCTTAAAACATTTGCATAGACTTCATAAAACAATACATAAGTCCATAATTCCCCTCCTTGAGGTCAAAACCCAATTTCAATCATCAACTCTTAGAAAGTGTCGGTTAGATATGGATTTCATGATAAGTACATGTAAAACTAGCAATACATCCTCAATTTCCTAAAACTCTTCCTTGAAGATCAAAATCCCTCAACTTAGGGTTCATAACTTGAAAACATAGGGATCACGTGGGTTCATGGGGGAATTCTTCATCAAATTATTGATGTTCATCAATTCATGCATATAAGATTATAATCAACTCATTTAAATAAACAATAAGGAGAACCCATGATAATACAGAAAAAACCTAACACATTTGGGGGAATTCTACCTTTTAAAATAGAGAGATTTAGGAACTCCATGGATGAAAGGAATCCATGAATGAAAACTATCATACCTTGACTCCAATTGCTAGCATTCAATTGAGAAATTGGATCCTTAGCTTGAAAACCTTGGTGAAATCTTCTTCTTCTTCAAGTTTCTCGAGAGAGAATAGTTGAAAGGAATTGGTTTTCTTTTGGGAATTTGGAAGAATGAAATAAATGGGGTGAATTTGGGGGTTAAAAGGTTTATATAGGGGTTCTAAATGTAGGCAAAACGACATAGTATAGGAACTAATTAATTAGGAAAAAACCCATTTGCCCCTGAAAATAACTGACAGCAGCTGACCCATGACCCACCATCGACGGACCGTGGGTGGACCTACGGTCCATGGTTGGTGGTCAGAGAGTTTGGCCTGGAGCTATGACCACTGGACCACAGACCGTGGACCTTCCTACGGTCCGTAGGTCCAGCCGTGGTTTTGGCCTAGAGTATTTTTAGTGTACCCTTCCACGGACCGTAGCTGGCCTGCGTGGATGGCACCTGAAGGTTTTAAATTTCTGGTTTATCTCCATTTTTCGGATAAAGGCTGTTACAACATCTCCCCCTTGGGATCATTAGTCCTCGAATGAGATTTAAACTTAATCTAAAAGAGTAAGAATGGAACAAACAACCCCACCAACAATGCAATGCATACAATCAAGGAGGAATTATCACCTCCAAGCTAGGACGTTCTCAAAACATCAAAAGAGGGGTGAACTAGCTCTGACAGCCCATTATGCATGCAATGCACGTAAATAACGAGGAAACATCAACTCAAGACACAATATACTTAAATGCAACATAAGGAGGTAGGAACTATATCTAGCAACCCAATTTGCATGAATTATTTTTCAAAATTTCTCATATTCAAGGAGGAACTACCTTCTCCAAGATAAAAGTATGCTCAACACAATCTCATAGAGCTCATATGCAATTCACTCTCAAAAAGAATATCTAATGCATGGTTATCGATCAATTCATCTCATGAAGTCTATAGGAAAGTCATACTCGATGCACAATCAACATCAGGAAAATTAATCATATAAACTCTTTTTCATTCAAAACAGAAGTTTTCATGAACATGCATAATCATAAGGAAATCATGGAAACACATAAAAATACATGACTCCCAAAACAAGGACAACTTAAGAGAAACTCATTACCTCAAATTAGAATAGGAGTAGAAGGAAAAAGATGAGGATATCGGGACTTCATATCGGCCTCGGCCTCCCAAGAAGCACCCTCAACTAATTGATTCCTCCACAAAACCTTCACAGAAGCTACTTCCTTGTTTCTCACCTTCTTAAGTTGCCGGTCTAAAATCTCAAATGGAACTTACTTATATGAGAGGCTCTCATCAATCCAAAACCCTTCTAGGGAAACTATGGATGTCGGATCTCCAACACATTTCTTAGGCATAGAGACATGGAAAACGGGATGCACGGTTGCAACTCATTTGGCAAGTCTAACTGGTAAGCAACTTTACCAACACGCCTTAAAATCGTATATGGGACTACATACCAGGGACTAAGCTTCCCCTTCTTGCCAAACCTCCTTACACCTTTCATGGGTCATATTTTAAAGTAAACCCAATCGTTGACCTCAAACTTTAGATCTCTTCTTCTCACATCGGCATAAGACATTGCTGACTTTGATCCATTCTCAACCTCTCTCTAATGAGTCAAACTTTCTCAATAGCCTCATGAACTAGCTCGAGACCTATTAGGGCAACTTTACCCACCTCAAACCCACTTATGGGAGATCTACACCTCCTACCATATAAGGACTCAAATGGAGCCATACCAATACTTGAGTGATACTGTTATTGTAAGCAAACTCAACCAATGGAAAATGGTCATCCCAATTGCCATTAAAATCATTCACATAAGCCCATAACATGTCTTCCAAAGTTTGGATCGTACGCTCCGCTTGCCCATCGGTTTGGGGATAAAAATCTGTGCTAAGCTTAACCTTAGTGCCATGCCCCTTTTGGAATGACTTCCGAAACTGAGAAGTGAACTGCGTACCACGATCGGAAATAATGGAGAAGGGCACTCCATGTAGCGTTACTGTTTCTCTTAAGTACAACTTGGTATAGTCCTCCGTCAAGTAGGTAACCTTGACTCGAAGGAATTGAGTCGATTATGTCATCCGATATACCATCACCTGAATAGAGTCATATTGGTGCCAGGTGCGACGCAAACAAATTATAAAGTCCATATTCAAGTCTTCCCACATCCAAGTAGGAATGCTAATATCTTGGGATAGACCTCCCGGTCGCTGATGCTCAACATTTACTTGTTCGCAATTTGGACACTTAGCCACAAATCCCGCGATATCTTTCTTCATCCCATTCCACCAATAGACTTCCCGTAAATCATGGTACATCTTAGTGGCTCCCGGGTGAATGGAATATCAAGAATTATGAGCTTCTATCAAAATTTGTTCCCTCAAGTCATCCACATTTGGAACAAATAAACAACCTTGGTATCTAAGTACCCCATCTCCCCGTTTGGATAAAGCTTCAATAGACCTTTTGAGTACCACCTCTTTGAATTCTACCAAAATTAGATCAAGAACTTGCTTGGATTTCACATTCGCCGCAAAAGACGATTCAGAACCATTGTGAACCATAACACCACCTTTGGTATAACCCACTAGTTGAACAACAAATCGAGCCAACCTATGAACATCTCGAACCAACTCTTTTTTTTCTTCTTCAATATGTTCAACACTTCCATAGAAAACCGACTAAGAGCATCCGCTACCACATTAGCTCTACTGAGGTGATAAAGGACACTCTTGTCGTAATCCTTCAATAACTCAAGCCACCTTATTTGGTGAAGATTCAAATCCTTTTGATTAAACATGTATCGGAAGCTCTTGTGATTGGTAAGCACATCTACATGTACTCTGTACAAATAGTATCTCCAAATCTTTAGATATAAAACGGTCGACGCTAACTGAAGGTCGTGAGTAGGATAATTCTTCTCATGGATTTTTAGTTACCTTGAGGCATAGGCAATAACTTTCCCATTTTGCATAAGTACACACCCTAGCCCAATTCTCGAGGGGTCACAATACACCACAAAACCATTTGTTCCTTCCGGTAAGACCAGCATCAGAGCGGAAGTAAGTCTATCTTTCAACTCTTGGAAACTCTTCTCACATGATTCAGACCATATGAACTTAGCCTTCTTTTGAGTCAAAGATGTCAAAGGAGAGGCAATTTAAGAGAAACTCTCAACAAACCATCTATAGTAACCGGCTAAACCTAAGACACTTCTAATATCTGAGGGAGTTTGAGGTCTAGGCTAACTCTTGACCGCATCCGTCTTACTAGGATCTACCTCAATACCTTTACACGAAACAATATGACAAAGGAAACCTACAGACCTTAACCAAAATTCACATTTGCTAAACTTTGCAAAAAGTTGTTGGTACTTAAGAATTTGCAATACGATCCTCAAGTGATTAATATGCTTACCCTCGCTCCTTGAGTAGATCAAAATATCATCAATGAACACGATTACAAACATGTCAAGGTATTGTCTAAACAACCTATTCATCAAATCCATAAACGTCGCCAGTTCATTAGTCAACTAAAATGACATCACTAAGAACTCATAATAACCTTATCAAGTTCGAAAAGCCATCTTCGGAATGTCATCATCTTTCACCCTAAGTTGGTGATAACCCTATCAGAGATCAATCTTAGATAAATAACTTGCCCCTTAAAGTTGGTCAAACAAATCATCAATCCTTGGGAGAGGCTATTTGTTCTTAATAGTCACCTTGTTTAACTGTCTATAATCAATACACATTCGGAGAGAACCATCCTTCTTTCTAATGAACAAGACTGGAGCACCCCATGGAGAGGTACTCGGTTGGATGAACCCCATATCCAACAAGTCCTTTAACTATTCTTTCAATTCCTTAAGTTCTGCCGTATCCATACGGTGAGGAGGAATAGACATAGATTGCGTATCTGGGAGAAGGTCAATACCGAAGTACATTTCCCGCTCGGGAGAAATACCAGATAATTCATCTGGGAACACTTCCATAAAATCATTGACAGCGGGGACCAACACAAGAGAAGGTGTTTCAGAATCTACATCCCTCACCCTTACTAGATGGTAAAAGAAACCCTTAGAAATCATCTTTCTAGCTTTAAGATAGGAGAAAAACTAACCCTTAGGCATATAATTTCCCCCCTTCCACTCTAGGATAGGCTAATTAGAGAACTGAAACTTGACTACATGAGTTCTACATTCAATAGAGGCTTAGCATGAGTGCAGCCAGTCCATCCAAAGAATCACATCAAATTCTAAGATATTATGTTCTACCAAGTCAACAAGAGTAACTCTATGGGCCAAAAAATGAGACACTTTATATATACCCCCTTTGCCACCAAAGAATGACCAATAGGAGTAGAGACATAAAAAGGTTCTAACAACACATCATAGAGCACATCAAACCTCTAAGCCACATATGGCGTCACGAAAGATAAAGTAGCACACAGATCTAATAAATGATACACATCTATTTGGAAAACTTTTAACATACCGATGACTATATCCGGAGAGCTCTCTTATTCACCTCTAGTCTGAAGAGCATAGAAATGGTTTTGCTTAGGAGCATTGGAATTCAGACCACTAGTAGGAGATTTCTTTCCCTCTCTCCCCTTACCCATAAGCATTGGACAATCCCTCATTTTGTAACCACTTTTACCACAACTAAAACAACCATCCGAGCAGACTAGGCACTTACCATAATGCTTCCTTTCACACTTAGTGTAATTAGACCTAGGAAATGAATATTCACAACCATTACCTCCTTGAGGCTTATAGTTAGACACCCTATCTTGGTTGAAATTTTGAGGAGCATTGGAGGAACCTTGACTGGAAAACCTTTGTCGGAAACTTTGACGACCTTGTCCATCGGACCTTATGTAAGAGAGCATACCATCACTGGTCTTAGCCCTTTTTTCCTCCCTAGAACTTTCATTTAGTTTCTCCTCCTTAATTTGTTGTTCATTCACTATGAGACAAGAGATGTCCATATCTTGAATGAGCATTACAGTTCGGCACTCTTTAACCACCATTTCGGATACACCGATACAAACTTACTCATTCTAGCCCTTGAATCTACAACCACTGATAGAGCATACTTAGACAATTGAGTGAACTTTAGAGAATATTCCCTCACACTCCTACTCCCTTGTCGAAGGTTAATTAGCTCTAGAACCTTAGCTTCCCTAATCTCAAGGGGAAGAATCTATCAAGAAATGCGGCCTTAAACATCTTCCAATCATGAGGACCTGCATCTTCCAGCCTCCCTTTTTTCCATTGGTTGCACTTGAGCCACACCTTTCAATTGGTAAGCGGCCAACTCTGCCTTTTCCATCGGAAAAACTCCCATGATCATCAAAATCTTATATATCTCATCGTTAAACTCTTGAGGATCTTCCTCAACTTTAGAACCATGAAACTTTGGAGGGTTTATCCTTGTGAAGTCTCTGACTCTTGAAGCCGCAAAATTCAGTTTAAGCTTGCGGGAACTAAAACCTCGCTATTGGCTTGGGTCGTAACCGCTTGAGGCAACACTTGAAAAGCAGCCCTAAACTCTGCATTAGAAGCCTGATCGGCCAAAGGATCAACCGGAACTTGGGGATCCTGGGGAGGAGCTTCTTGTTCCGTATTCTCCCTCGCATTCCTTCTAGCATAAGCTCTTAGTGTTGCCATATCTTGAAGAACATATGATAAGAATTAGGAGAGATATACTTTATAGAGTTAAACTCTATAGCATGACTAAAGAGTAATGAAAGAAATGGAGTTTCCTACTCATCTTGTAGCCTCTCATTCATAAATGTGGTGCACTTAGCACTTATGAACAAGACACTAAGGCTACAATATGAGAAAAATTCATCCTCAAACCATGAGGAGTCACCAATAAGCTCGGAAGATACTCAAGTCCAAGCTTTAGCCACTAGAATGATAACCTTGAGAACCGAACCCTACACTTGGAAAAATGTAGGCAAAGTAGGCGTTGGTACAAAAATGCACCAAGTATGATATCCATGCATAAAAACATTGAAAACAAGCTAAAAAGGACATTTCATTTGAAAGCATGTAGTTTACCAAATTTAAACATCATTATGAAGATAGTGGAAATGCATAAGTCATAAACATAGTCAATACGTAGATTATCATAACATAATAGAAACACCTCATAATATACTCTCAAGGCATACTTGTGCAATGCATGAATAAGACCCAATAATTCTCACCCATGCTAAGTAAACCTCTTTAGGCCAACATTCATATTCATTACCTTTAAGACCTTCAAAACTCATATAAAAGCTTCTTAAGAAACCATAGTTCATAATTCATATTCTTGTTCTTGTTGTTGTGGGAATGACCCTTAATCGACATGAGACAATGTGAGCTATACATGATCCCCCAGTGTTACCCACACCGAAAAGGGTTGTCCTACTTGCCTAAGGTAGAACCATACTCTTAGCTTAGGTGTATCCACTAGCTAAATAACCTATGGGGGCACATACTTCATGGGATAAGGAAATTGCTACTAGAAACCCGAACTCAACTAAGGTAAAAGGTCTCCATCTCATGAGACATACTTTGGTAACCCAGATTGTAATGCTCCGGAAACAAGTAGACTAAATAGAGCCTTATGTTAGGGTTCCAGAGTTTGACATTACGGTTAGAGTTGTAGACAAGACTTCCCGAACATAGAATGAGGGGTTTTGTAACATTCCAGAAATGAGTAGACTTAACTAGGATTAAAATGAAAGGGGAAAGATTCAAGAAAGAGGGAAAGGGACTAAACTACCTAGGAAAATGAAGAAAAGCATTTTCTCCATAGGACCTTTTGGCGAAGGGGGAAGTATAGTCGCCCAAGTGACTTGGCGAGTCGCCAAAGTGCACTTAGGGTCGCCTACTGGGTTGGCACATCGCCTAAGGTCCCTCCCTATTGCCTAGTAGGCTGCCTACTTAAGGAGTCATTTTGGAAAATTGGGTGGACCAAGGGTCCACTTGGCGAGTCGCATAATGCCCTTGGCGAGCCAAGTCGGGCAAGTTAGGTAGTTTTATTCTTCCAAAAATTGAACCTACAATGTTTTACTTTTTCCCTAACAAATATATAAGATTTTTAGACTCAAAATTTCCCCAATTAAGTCACTTTCATAGAATCACAAAGAAAAACCCAAAACTTCATCTTCCTCACAATATTTCTCTCTCTAAAACTCAAAGAAGAAGAAGAGTAGAATTGGAGCTAAGGTTTGAAGAAATCAAGGCTTTTATCACGCCCCAAACTAGAGAAGGCGTGACTGGCACTCTACACCTTAAGCAATCGAGTTAGAAACATAAACATACCAACTGACTCAACTGAGGGCTTAGAAGGTCAGGCAAGATAACATCTAAAATACTATGACTGGACCCTTAAGGTAATAACCTGAATATCGATAAGCCATATAGACGAAGGTAGACAAGCCAAAGATAATAAGGTACTAGCTAGCCGACAAGGCTACAATGAAGATATACACACATACATACATATCTATACATGCCAACCCTAAGTGGCTGGAAACTGGAAGCTGCAGGAAGAATTGGTCGGGAAAAGTCCCCGATTATACCCAAATTGTACAATAAAATTAACATCCTATGAAAGCTCCAGGAAGAAGTGGAGTTTACCAACTCACAGCTAAACCCCGAATCCTAGCAGAAGGCTCAATCAGAATCCTTACCTAGACCTGCACGCATGAAATAAAAATGCGTCCTAGGCAACGACATGTCAGTACGAATAAAAATGTACTGGTATGTAAGGTAGAAAATAAAATAATAAATAGTTACTGTAAAAAGGGAAACAAAGATACCACTTGAAATAGAAACTCTGTTAGCCGCCATGTCTTACATCAAACCTTATATAAGTTAAATATGCATGGTATGCTCGCATAATCTTATGTCGTGAATATATATAGATACAAATGCATGTTATACCCAACCAAGTGCTAGCAATGGTGGAGCCTTCCGGTAGTGAACCAGGATCATATTCGCCAACTTGTCGCCATCTGTGTGTCATACGTATAAATATAGGCAATAGGCCCCATACCTTCCGATTATAGCTCGCAAGTAGAATGCATAGCATGTAATGTCATGGATCCGTAATGCATTTGTTACCTGAATCATGTTGCCAATCTTTGCTCATTGGTACTCTTGTCCTCATAATCTTGTAATCAGTTTCGTATCACATGTAAATATCTCATGAAACATATATACGTGTAGATTAAACTGGAACACTTAACTTTGATTTAGAAAGACAACTTAAACTGGAGGATGTTCATAAAAAGCTTAAAGTTCCTCACTTAGTATCTATATATGTTTCCTTAATGGTTTGTAAAAGAAAGTATTTCAGAAAAAACTGTACTTTAGTAGTTTAAACCTACGATTTATATTTAAGAATTTTGGAGATCGACGTTTTATTTTAAAGTTTTCAAAAATATAAATTAGCGAGGAAGGAGGACTGATTTCAAATTCATATTGTTCATGTCTAATCTTTTTAAGTTACTACACCTAAAGAAAAATAAGAATTTGTACACATGGACCTATAGTCAAGAGAATCAACAAAATGACATAAAGATGCCAAATAACCTATCTTACCGAATGAGTGGAATAGCAAAATAATGGAGTCACAAAAATACAGCCGGTGCAATATCAATGCCTTTCACCAAAGGTCTTTCTAGTAACAGAGTAGTAAAACAATATTTGATGATATAGGATTCCAAAATTCGTGCTCAAAGAAAGTATAGTGCTTAGCCTTAACATACCTCGATTTCGGTCCTGTTGTATCAATATGGATTGTTCCCCCTTTTTTAGAGTATGTAGTCTACAGAAAATCATGTCACACAACCATTGCATGTAGAATATTAGCAGGTCAGGGTGAAAGTAGCAATTTAGAGATCACTAGCAGAGTGATTAGCTCGCCAGACCATTTTCAAATGTATGCTTCATTACCTTCTCTTCTCCAAACTACAACCTCAAATTAATGACATAACATACAATTTTGCAGCAGCTATTAACAAGTGGAGGCCTACGCAATAGTCAACAACAACCAAATAGAGTATGCCTGCACAACAATTAAAACTCGGCGTATCGCCACACCCCTCTTTTCCAACCCAAAGTAACCATAACCAAATCCTAACCATGAATCTTCAAATCATAAAAGCCATAAAAAAATATGTATAATAAAGTCCTGTAATTGTTCAATATAACCATAATAACTTGAACTCGCCGCTCCCAATGATCATCCTATACGTTCGTCCCATAATTACTTTCGAAGTCATGTCTATCTCTTCATATGCAATAAAAGCTTAAAAGGAGAAAACCTAAACTTAAACTTGATGGAGCTTGCGGTACATTAACATGTGTTTTCTATAACAAACAGTCTCCTTAAACACAAGACGTTGAACCAAGAAGAAACAATTTGAAAAATGCAATGCAATAATAGAACCAATGTTACACTAATTTATGTTACAATTAAATATCCATCTATACTTCTTCTTCTCTTCCAGACTCATATCAACAAGAATCACACACATACAAAGCATTTCAAAAAATATTCCAGCAACAACAATATCAGAAAATACTTCAAAACAGCCCAACATCACGTAACTATCCAAATATGATTTTTCTAGCCGTCTATTCATGTTCTTGCTTATATAGCATAGCTATAACTTGGACTCACTCAATAAAATGAAGGGTGATAAATATTACCTCCAAACAGCAGCAACACCACATAAAAAAGGAGAATCCTTCACCATGAAGAATCCTTCAAATCACAACCAACGAGGAGGAAAGAAGTAACACAATCTCTATGAATGTTCCGAGGGTGAAACCACGTTAAAATCTTGTAAATATTTTCTTGGATGATATGGGAACCTTTAGAGAGGATTTAGGACAGTTTTATTCTTATTCTGGTCGAAAATAATGAGATAAAATGAAGGGAAATCTGATCTTATAAAGATAAACCGACATATGGGCTAGGGGCCCACCTTCACGTGCCTGCTTGTGCAGTCTCACTAAAATCTAAATATCTCTCTATTCTGAAGTTGTATGGACAAATGATTTAGTGCATTGGAAAGTAGACTCGTTGACCTTCGATATCATGTATTGGGATTTTTCTAAAGCGTTATAGATTGAGAGAAAAGCTCCGAGCCATTTAACCCAATTTTCAGAAAATTTATCAAAGAAACTTACTCTAACTTTTGCCAACTTTTTATTTCTCAACTCGCTTGACTTCAAAACTTAACTTATGATCATTACGCGACTATATCACCTTATAAAACATCCTTATTAGCATATAAGACACTCTTTTTCTTATCCCCAAAGGTACCGGTTAACTTAAGTGTTTTGAACGGGCAGGGTGTTAGAATAGACATTGTTTAACTCGAACTTGTTTAAGGGCATCCTTGACCCATAACGTTAGTCTAATTCTTTGATTATTTTTTTGACCTCCCCTTTTGCAACCTTATTCTCCTGAAATGACACACTAAGTCATATAAGCCTCATACACTCATTCAATGATACACATATTATGCGAAAGAACCACGGTGTCTCACATTCTCCCCTCCTTAAGAACTTTCGTTCGCGAATGGATTCGAACAATCTCTTAGTTGTATTCTTTGCTGCTACTGTGCTTTTTGTAATGCTATATTTGTTACGTCCGCAAATCTTAAATCCAATTCGAAAATCTAATTATAGGGCTTCGTTTATCTAGCTTGCGACATTGCATATAAACTGCATTTTTGAGGTATTTAAAATCCAATTAAGTTTGTGTATAGGAATAATTGTCAATTATTGAAAAACAACTCAGCTTAAGTCGTCAATAGTTGGGGGTAATTCTTCCCTATTTCCTCCTCGGCTTCTCAAGTTATTTCCTCAACGTTGTTATTCCACCATAATACTTTCATAGAAACCACTTCTTCAGCCCAAATATTTCTTACCTGCCAAAGCAAAATAGCCACTGACACCTTAGCTTAAAACAAGTCTGTAGAGGCAAGAATATCCTCAACGGGCCTAATTCAAAGCATTTTTGATGCACTTCTATAAACTAGATACATGGAACACCAGATGAATTGCTTTAAATTCTGAAGGGAAATCAATCTAGTAAGCCACCCTACCAATCCTTCCAACAATATTATATGGCCCTACATTCCTTGGCTTAGCTTTCCTTTCTTGACTAATCGCATGAAACCCTTAATAGGCCATACTTTGAAGAAAAACCAATCTTCTACATCAAACTCTAAGTTTTGAAGTCAAACATCTGCATAAGACTTCTAACTACTCTATGATATCTACAACCGATCTCTACTAAGCTTTACCTTCTCCATAACTTGTTAGATTAGATTATGACTAAGCAACTCTACTTCCCTGATCTTGAACCAATAAATTGGTGACCTGCAATTCTTCCATATAGTGCTTCATAGGGAGCTATTTGAATACTTGCTTGGAGGCTGTTATTATAAGAACACTCAACCAATAACACGTGATCACACCAGTTTCCATGAAAATCCAGCACACATACCCATAACATATCCTTGAGAATTTAGATTATACGTTCGGCTTGGCCATCATACTGAAGATGAAAATCCATACTAAGATTAACTTGAGTCCCCAAATCCTTCAACAAGGATCTCTGTGTTGTGCTATAACATGTGTCCATCTATTTAAAGTAATCTATATTGCGACATAATTGAGTATAAATAACTCTCTAATGTACATCCCAACATATTCCACCATAAAGTAGTGTTGACTAGATAGAAATGGGCTAATTTCGTCAACCTGTGAATAATCACCCAAATGGAATTTGATCTTTCCTCGCGAATGCAGAAAACATGTGACAAAATTCACATTTATCTCCTTCCACTTCCACAATGGAATAACTATCTCCTGAATTAGCAAACTAAGCTTCTGATGCTCTACCTCTCCCTATTGACAACATATCTCCTTAGTACCATGACACATTTTCATGGTTCCTATGTGAACAAAGAACTGAGAATGGTTTGCATGTCCCATATATTTCAATAGAAGCCATGTGGCATTCAGAAAATTTAACTGATCTTTGAATCTGAAGATTGTCTCTCCTGTTCTATCAAAGGTGAATTTATTTTTTTATTTTTTATTTTTTTGCTGCTAAGCCTTGCCTCGGAGCTGATCTAAGCTAGGATCTTCACTTTGTCAAGCCTTCACCTCCACAAATAGAGATGATATTACCCAGTCCTGAACTGTGACTCTAGTGTCATTGGAGATTTATAATATAACCCCAAACCAGCTAGTTGATGGAGCTCTTAGGCCATTTCCTGGTTCTCTGCTCCCAAAGGTGATAGACTACCCATAGATTTACGACTGAGGGCATCTGCTAATATATTTTACTTTTCTTGGATGATATAAGATATCCACATCAATAACTTTCAATGATTCATTCCATATGCGCTATTGTAGAATTACCTTTTTCAGTCTAAAAATATACTGGGGGCTCTTAGGATCTATATAAATATCAACATTAAAGACATTCAAGTAATGCCTCAAAATCCTCAAGGAATGAATAATTGCAGTCAACTCTAAATCGTAGGTCGAGTAGTTCGTTTCATTCTTCATTTACTATCATGAAACATAAGCAATTACCTTTCTTTAATGTTTCAGAACATAAACCAGCCTAATTCTTGAAGCATAATAATACATTACATTGCCCTCTTGACCGTCTTGTAGGGTCGGAACTGGTTTTGAACTCATTTGATATCTCAGCTCTTGGAATCTCCCCTCGTAGGCTATTGTCCACTGAAACTTAACTTCTTTTTAAGTCAACTTTGTTAGGGGTGCTGAAAGTGGAGAAAAAAAAATCCTTCCACAAAACTTAAATAAGACTCCACTAACCCTCAGAAAGATTCGAACTTCGACCAGGTTAATAGGTCTAGTCCAAGTCTTCACCACCTCAGTCTTCTATAAGTATACCTGAATACCAGCATCTAATTCAGTATGACCTCAGAAAAAAAAACCATTAAATACAACCAGAACTCATACTTTGAGAATTTAGCTTACAACCTCTAACCTTGGGGTAACTGAAGCACTACTTAGTGATGATCTCTATGATTTGCCTCTGAATGAAATTTACCAGAATATCATTAACTAATACAATTATGAACAAGTATAGAATGACATGGATATACTATTCATCAGGTTCATAAATATTGTTGGGTCATTCGCCAATCTGAAAGACATTAAAAGAAACTCAAAATGGCCATATCTAATCCTAAAAGTTGCCTTTAATACATTACTCTCTCGAACAAGTACCTAGTGGTACCCTAAATGTAAATCAATCTTTGGGAAGAATCCAACATCATATTGTTGGTCAAAAAAACCCTTCAATCCGTTATAGTGGATATTTGTTTTTTACAGTCACCTTATTCAGTTTTTTTTGTAGTCTATACACTTCTACAATAATTCATCTTTTTTTCCAAACAAATAACATTGGTGCACCGCTTGGTGATGCACTAGTCCTATTAAAGCTCTTATTTAATATATCCTTCAATTTTTCTGGTGCAATTCTAAATGGGGAAATTGATATCGGCAGAGCATCTCGTAATGTATCAGTAGAAAATTTTGTCGCTTGTTCCAGGGAAATAGCAAGAAGCTCAACTGTAAATACACCTAGAAACTCATTGCCCACTATAATAACTGAAGAGTCGAGGTCTCAACATCAATATCTTACACTCGCTCAGAAAATATGATAAGTACAGCCATTGGCAAACATTTCCTTGCCTAAAGGTTGCAAATAAACTTGCCTTTTGGCATTGCACCATTAGCCTTCCATTCTCATACTACTTCCCCTGGGAACTAAAATCTAACAGGCTTCTCTTGGTAGTCGACATCGACATAATAAGGTTTCCACCAATCCATGTCCATATCAACAACAAAGTCGAGCATCTCTAGCCCTATCACGTCTAAAAAAAAATTTGATAACAAACAATCTCTACCATAGAACCTCGATAAATCCTCTTGAGCGTATGTGAACCACAAAGCACGATTCAGATTTCATACGTACTTATAACTCAGCTCTATAGCACGATTTATAAATTGAAAGAAATGTAACCATTCCTAAATGCCCTATAGCCTCTAGATTATAAGTATGGTGTACAACACACCCATAAACAAGAATCTACAAGACATGGCTTGTGGATTCCCTAGGACACGACCTTCTCTGATATCAAGTTTGTCACGCCCCAAATTATAGAAGGCATGACTATCACTCGACACCTGGAGCAATCAAGTTAGCCACATAAACATACCAACTAACTTAACTGAGGGCTTAGAAAGTTAGGCAGCATAACATCTAAAATATTATGACTGCACCATTAAGGTCATAACCTGAATATCGATAGGTCATATAGACAAAGGTAGACAAGCCAA
Source organism: Solanum acaule (assembly GCA_036250505.1). Taxonomy (NCBI): domain Eukaryota; kingdom Viridiplantae; phylum Streptophyta; class Magnoliopsida; order Solanales; family Solanaceae; genus Solanum; species Solanum acaule. The sequence continues at coordinate 26,623 of JAJOOR010008501.1, read as the reverse complement.
AGGCTAGCCGACAAGGCTACAATGAAGATATACATACATACATACATATCTATATATGCCAGGACTATCTGGCTGGAAACTGGAAGCTGCAGAAAGAAACCCAGAATACTGTGTCCACAATAGCCTCTATGAGTGACATAAGCATTGGTCGGGACAAGTCCCCGATTATACCCAAACTGTACAATAAAAGTAACATCCTAAGAAAGCTCCAGGAAGAAGTGGAGATTACCAACTCACAGCTAAACCCCGAATCCTAGGAGAGGGGTCAATCAGAATCCCTACCTGGACCAGCACGCATGAAACAAAAATGTGTCCCAGGCAACAGGACATCAGTATGAATAAAAATGTACTGGTATGTAAGGCAGAAAATAGAATAATAAATAGTTACTGAAAAAAGGGGAACAAAGATACCATTGGAAACAAAAACTCTGGTAGCTACCATGGCTGATATCAAACCTTATATAAATTAAATATGCATGGAATTGTTGCATAATCGTATGTCGTGAATATATATATATGCAAATGCATGTCATACCCAACCAAGTGCTAGCAATGGTGGTGCCTTCCGGTAGCGAACTGAGATCGTATTCGCCAAGTTGTGGCCATCTGTGTCTCATACGTATAAATATTGGCAATAGGCTCCATACCTTTCGATTAAAGCTCGGAAGTAGAATGTATAGCATGAAATGTCATGGATCCGTAATGCATTTGTTACCTGAATCATGTTGCCAATCTTGGCTCATTAGTGCTCTTGTCCTCATAATCTTGTAATCACTTTCGTATCACATGTAAATAACTCGTGAAACTTATATACTTATAGATTAAACTAGAACACTTAACTTGGATTTAGAAAGGCAACTTAAACTTGAGGATGTTCATAAAGAGCTTAAAGTTCCTCACTTAGAATCTATATATGTTTCCTTAATGGTTTGTAAAAGAAAGTATTTCAGAAAAACCTGTACCTTAGTAGTTTAAGTCTACGATTTATATTTCAGAATTTTGGAGATCGACATTTTATTTTAAAGTTTTCAAAAATATAAATTAGCGAGGAAGGAGGACTGATTTCAAATTCTTATAGTTCATCTCTAATCTTTTTAAGTTACTACACCTAAAGAAGAATAAGAATTTGTATACATGGACCTATAGTCAAGAGAATCAACAACATGACATAAAGACGCCAAATACCCTATCTAACCGAACAAGTGGAATAACAACATAATGGAGTCACAAAAATACACCAGCTGCAATGTCAATGCCTTTCACCAAAGGTCATCCTAATAATAGAGTAGTAAAACAATATTTAACGATTTAGGATTCCAAAATTTGTGCTCAAAGGAAGTACAATGCTTAGCCTTAATATACCTTGATTTGGGTCCTGTTGTATCAATATAGATTGTACCCCCTTCCTTACAGTATGTAGTCTATAGAAAATCATGTCACACAACCATTACAGGCTGAATATTAACACGTCAGCATCAAAGTAACAGTTTAGAGCTCACTAGCAGAGTGATTACCTCGCCAGACCATTTTTAAATGTATGCTTCATTACCTTGTCTTCTCCAAATTACAACCTCAAATTAATGACATAACATACATTTTTGCAGCATCTATTAACAAGTGGAGGCCTACACAATAGTCAACAACAACCAAATAGAGTATCCTTGCACAACAATTAAAACTCGGCATATCACCACACCCCTCTTTTCCAACCCAAAATAGCCCTAACCAAATCCCAACGAGTCTTCAAACCATTAAAGCAATAAAAAAATATGTATAATACAGTCCTATAATTGTTCAATATAACCATAATTACTTGAACTCGTCGCTTCCAATCATCATCCTATACGTTCGTCCAATAATTACATTTGGAGTCATGTCTTTCTCTTCATATGCAATAAGAGCTTAAAAGGAAAAAACCTAAACTTAAACTTGATGGAGCTTGCAATACATTAACATGTCTTGTCAATAACAAACAGTCTCCTAAAACGAAAGACGTTGAACCAAGAAGAAACAATTTGAAAAATGCAATGCAATAATAGAACCAACGTTACACTAATTTATGTTACAATTAAATATCCATCTATACTTTTTCTTCGCTTCCAAACTCATATCAACAAGAACCACACACATACAAAGCATTTCCAAAAATATTCCAGCAACAACAATATCAGAAATTACTTCAAAAAAGCCCAACATCACATAACTATCCAAATACGATTATTTCCAGCCGTCTATTCGTGTTCTTGCTTATATAGCATAGCTATAACTTTGATTCACTCAATAAAATGAAGGGTGAGAATTATTACCTCCAAACAACAGAAACACCACATAAAAAACGAGACTCCTTCACCATTAAGAATCCTTCAAATCACAACCAACGAGGAGGAAAGAAATAACACATTCTCTATGAACGTTTTGAGGGTGAAACCATGTTGAAATCTTGTAAATATTTGCTTGGATGTTATGGGAACCTTTAGAGATGATTTATGACTGTTTTATTCTTATTTTGGTCGAATATAATGTGATAAAATGAAGGGAAATCTGATCTTATAAAGATAAACCGACATATGGGCTAGGGGCCCACCTTCACGTGCCTGCTTCTGCAGTCTCACTAAAATCTAAATATCTCAATTTTGAAGTCGTATGGACAAATGATTTAGTGCGTTGGAAATTACACTCGTAGACCTTCGATTTCATATATTGGAGTTTTTCTAAAGCTTTTTAGATTGGTAGAAAAGCTCTGAGACATTTAACCCAATTTTCAGCAAAATTTATAAAAGAAACTTACTCTAACTTTTGCCAACTTTTTATTCCTCAACTTGCTTGACTTCAAAACATAATTTATGATCATTGGGCGACTATATCACCTTATAAAACATCCTTATTAGCATATAAGACACTCTTTGTCTTATCCCCAAAGGTACCGGTTAACTTAGGCGCTCTGAACGGGCGGAGTGTTAGAATATACATTCTTTAACTCGAACTTGTTTAAGGGCATCATTGACCCATAACGTTAGTCTAATTCTTTGATTTTTTTTACCTCCCCTTTATAACATTATACTCCTGAAATGATACACCAAGTCATACAAGTCTCATACACTCATTCAATGATACATATATTATGCGAAAGAACCACGAGGTCTTATAGCTTCTTCCTCAAATTCTTTGAAGAATCATCATCAAGGAATGATAGCTTTTCATCTAAGGGTAGCCTTCACCCATAGAGCCCCTCCAAAGTTCAATTTCAAAACTAGTTATTACCCCAAAATTGAGGGCTTGACTTCAATCTTATGGGTTCTTTCCAAAAACGTTTTTACTGATTGGTTTATGATGGATTGTGATTGAATTGACGAATCATTGTTGGTTTATGGTGAATTCCCCCAAGAACCATGAAATCCGTAATTTTCCCCCAATTTGGATATTAAAGTGTGGGTATTGATATATATTGGTCCAATTGAGTAAACAATAATAGTTTAGGGTGTAATTACATGATTTTAGTATTATTATACAAGTATTCTTGATTAACCTAAGATTCTAGGGTGAAATTGATATAGGCTAGTGTTATTTCATGAAAGAGGCAAATTGAGGGTTTAGATATGACCTTCTAAGATTGATGAACTTCTTTATGAATTGCCTTAGATTAGATGACCTACATATGAATTGCCTAAGATTAGATGACCAAGATATGAATTACTTATAAGTAAAGCTTGTATACATGAATGAATTAGGTTAGGGCTTACATGATGGATCATGGTTGAGTAGTATTGAGATTGAGTTTACATGATGGTATATGACTATAATTGGTTAAGAATGAAGCATGTGGTTAGTTTACCTTCAGAGTTAGGTTTACATGATGACCATGTGAGGTATTGCTTGAGAGTATGGCTTGTAGTATACAAGTTATTCCTAGGCCTTTAAGGGTAAAATCTAATAGGAATGAGCTATGAAGGTTGAGTCTTTATGAAGGAAGCTATTATGTGGGTTGAATTGTATATGGAATTATTGTGGAAAGACTTTACCCACATGACCTACAATATGAGTACATCAACTTATGCATGCAATGAATGAACTACTTGAATTATGATTATATCCATGTCTAATATAATGAATGCTAGATATGTTGATTTGATGTGATCTATGATCCTTGAATGCAAGTTATGAGAATTATGCATGATTGTGATATTATGTATATGCTTTATGAACACTTTGAGAGTGAAGTATCTATGATGATAATGTTGTTGTAGTGTCATTGAAAGGACAATCACAAACACACACTCCATGCATGAACATGACTATGATGTAACCTAGGGTATTGTTGAAAGGCTATTTCTCATATGCACCCTTACACATGACTATGTATGAAATGTCTATGACTATGATAATCTTGTTTTGATGATTGAAAGGCTATTTCTCATGAACACACCATGAGTATAATGTGAAAGGCTTACTCACATAATGATGATTCTAAGGTTGAAAGGCTTTACTCACCTAATGAATCTATGAGCTATCATGATACCATGTTATTGTATTGCATTGAGTGTTAAGGTATTTTTCCATAAACATGAACTTAAATTAAGAATTCACATGAAACTAAAGGGAATTATGCCTAGCACCAAGTGGATATGAATATGAGATTGAAGCTTTTACTCCAGCAGTCCGACTTCCCAATGGGTTCCTTTTATGTCAGCAGTCTGGGTTCCCAAAACAATTATCTTATGAGATGGAAACCTTCTAAGCCAGAAGTATGGGTTTCTAGAAGCAATCTCTCAATCCCATAACTATGTGCCACATAGGTCTTTAGCTAGTGGATCCACCTAAGCTAATAAACTCTAGTTCCACCTTAGGCATGTATGACACCTCTTTTGGGTGTGAGGGCATGACACCGGATTCCATGTAGCTCAGATGGCCTATGTCGGTTAAGGCTTTTTCCCTCCATGAACAAGAACATGAGTTATGTACTATGGTTTCTCAAGAGGTTCTACTTAGTGTGGGTGGGGGTATGGGACTTCCTTCATGCATTGTAGTAGGCTTTGAGAGTGGTCATGGTATGTTCTCTTATTCTTTGATGAACTATGAATTAATGCATGCTTTATATGGATTGTTGCTATGAGTGGCTTTCCTTGATATGGGTTATTGAACATGATTGTTTCCTTATCTATAAGTATTAACTATGCATGAGATCAAAGCATGATAAGTATGAGCATGGTGGCCTAAAAGTGGTATTTAGTGTAGATGGGATTATGGGATCTTATCTATGCATTGCAAAAGTATAACTTAGGGTTACTTATGAGATGATTCACTTATGATGAGATGATCTTGGTATTTGACTATGTTTGTGAACTATGTCTTATGATAATTGATGTTTGTATTATGTCTATGTTTGAGGCTATGCTTATGATTATGGTGTTACTCTTTTATTCTATGATGACTCTACATGAGTGTCCTTATGAATTATGTTTTCCAACTATTTCAAAGATGATGTTCAAAATTGGAATATAGCATGGTTTCAATTAAAATATCCATTTTAGCATGTTCTGAAGGTTTTATTGCATGGCTATCATACTTGGTGCATTTTTGTACTAACCCATATTTTCTACATTTTTCATAAAGTACAGGTTCCGGTTCTTAAGGCGATCTTCTATTGGTTAGAGCTTGGAATTGGTCATTCTCCTAGCTTTTGGTAAGTCCTCATGGTTCGAGGACGGAAGTTGTTCATTTCTAGTTTCTTTCTCATATTCTCTCTTGAGACTATGTTGTAAAGGGTTGTGACCCTTGTTGATACTCCGATTGTATTAGATGGTTTATTGAGACAATGTCTAGACTTCCATTTGATTTTATGAAAGACTTCCATTGTAAAACGATTTAATTTCGCATCATTTCTATTACTAATGTTGGTGATATGCTAAGGGCTTGTATAAGACCCCTCCGGGGTCGAGTACACCGTGTTACATATAAGGGGTACCCCTGGGTCGTGACACAGACTCAACTAGTGTAAAAGCTTCCATCTCATATTCAATATCAACTCGGTGCTAAGAATTACCTCCTACGGAGTACATATTAAGTCATAAGTTGATTCATTTAGATACCTCATTAGATCATACGTGAGAATAACCTTTCACTGTCCATGTCTACATATAGATTCAATAGGTGAGAAGACCTTTCAACCTTAGAATCTTTATATTGTGAGAAAACCTTTCACATCATATCATATTCATGCATAAGTGTGTATATGAAAAAATACTTTCAACAACACAACAACTAGATCATAATCATAGACATTTCACTCTCAAAGTGTTCCTAAAGCATTTATAAAAACTTCATAAAACATGCATAATATCATATTTTTCCCCTTCAAGGGTCAACCCATATATCAAATCAATACATCTAAAATTCACTACATTAGACATGGATATGCACATAATTCAATTAATCCAACCACTAGAAGCATAATCTCATAATATTCTTCTTTCATCAATAAACTGATATCACAAGATCATAATTTGGAAATATGAGGATTTAATGGGTTCCAAGGGATTACAACATAAAAACCATAAGTAATCATCAATTCATACATAATATAACTTAATTCAAGCATTAGAATCGTTTTCGAAAGGAACCCATGACTTCAGAATCAAACCTTATCTTTCAGGGATTTATATCTTTGAAATTGGGGTTGTGAAAGGGCTTCATGGATGAATTATATCCATTGATGAAGAGCTACCATACCTTGATCACAAAGAGCTATGAATTTTGTGTGAGAAACCTTGCTCCTTGAACCATAGCTCCAACTTCCTTCATATTCTTCTTCTTCTTCTTGAGTTTTCTAGAGAAATAATTTTTTGGTGAGGATGAATTTTGGGAATTGATTTGGGTTTTAGGAATAATGAAATGAATGACTTAATTTAGGGGTCTAAAATCCCTATATAGGTGGTCAAAATTAGGCTAAAACGACATCACTTAATATTAATTAAAACCGGAAAACCCCAAAGTGCCTCTAAATTTAACCACCAAACCAGCTCCCAGGTCACCATCCATGAGACATCACTGACGGACCACGGTCCGTACTGGTGAACCGTGGTTTGGCTTATGGGAGTCTGATTTCAGGGCTTGGACCTATGACTCCATCCATGGAGAGTAGACCTACTCATAGGGCGTGGGTCGTACCGTGGTGAATTTATTTTGGGCAATTTTTAGAGTCCTCCTCAAGGGCCCATGGCTGGTCCTTGAGGGGTAGTACCTTGACGTTCTAACACGAAATCCTTTATTTTATGTACGGGGAGTTACATTCATGACTCCAACCCTCACGTTAAGCTTTAGTTTATCCTACTAATTTCCGAGGTGTTACAATATCTCCCCATTAGGAACATTCGTCATCGAATGACGATCTAGACACCTTACGGAAGTAAAGACTCAAGACTAGCAGCCCATCATGCGTAGGATGATAATCCTACTTAAACATAATCAATGCATCACAATGAAGTAGGAACTACATCTAACAACCTATTATGCATGAAAACTCAACATTTCTAATATTCATAGGAGGAACTACTTTCTCCAAACTAAAAGCATGCTCAACACAACCTCAAAGAGCATTTATGCAATACACTTTTCAAAAAGCACAACTAAGCATGTTCAAAAATTCATCTCACGATACATATAGGAAACTCTTACTCAATGCACAACAACATGAGGAAAATTAATCATAAAAACTCACTTTCTTACGAAACATGAGTTTCTCAAGAACATGCATAACATAAGGAAATCATGGAAAAACACATATAACACACATGACTCCCAAAACAAGAAAACTTCAAGAGGAGCTACTTACCTAGAGCTAGAATAATAATAGAAGGAAAAAGATGAGGATATCGGGACTTCATATCGGCCTAGGCCTCCCATGTAGCACACTCAACTAAGTGATTTCTCCATAAAACCTTCACATAATCTATTTCTTTGTTTCTCAATCTCTTGACACCGGTCTAGGATCTCTACCGGAACCTCTTCATATGAAACACTTTCGTCAACTCCCAACACTTCTAGGGGAATGATGGATACCGGATCTCCAATACACTTTTTAAGAATAGACACAAGGAATACCGTATGAACCGGAGCCAACTCATTTGGCAAATCTAACTCATAGGCAACCTTACCAATACGTTTCAAAATTTGGTATGGACCTACATACCGAGGACTAAGTTTCCCTTTCTTGCCAAATCTCATCACACCCTTCATGAGTGAGATTTTTAAATACACCCAATCCTTAACCTCAAATTCTAGATCCCTTCTTCTCACATCGGCATAAGACTTTTGTCTACTTTGAGCCGTTCTCAACCTCGCTCTAATAAGTCGAACTTTCTCAATGGCCTCGTAAACCAATTCGGGACAAAATTAGAGAAATTTCACCTACAGTACAAGGCTTCAAAGGGAGCCATACCAATACTTGAGTGAAAGATATTATTGTAGGCAAACTCTATTAATGGCAAGTGGTCATCCCAATTACCCTTGAAGTTTATTACACATGCCCTTAACATATCTTCCAATGTTTTGATGATACGCTATGCTTGCCCATCGGTTTTGGGATGAAAAGTCGTGCTAAGCTTAACCTTTGTGCTAAGACCTTTCTGGAATGACTTCCAAAAGTGAGAAGTAAATTGAGTACCCCGATAAAAAATAATAGATATAGGAACTCCATGCAATTTCACCATTTTACTTATATACACCTAAGGGTAGCTTGACTTAGCATTGTAAGATGCATTTCAAGGGTAGCTTGAGTTATTTGTAGTCATGGTAGCCTAGGATTCAGGATTTATACTCTTTTAAGGGTAGCTTGAACTAGCATTATTAGGATGTCTTCATGATAGCGTGACTTGGTTTGGCCAAGTCCATTTCACAGTAACTTAGGATTGAGGACTTATACTCTCCTAAGGGTAGCTTAGGATTGAGGACTTATACTATCCTAAGGGTATCTTATGATTGAGAAATTATACTCTCTTAAGGGTAGCTTAGGATTGAGAAGTCATACTCTCCTAAGGGTAGCTTACATTAGAGTCTTAGTGTGGTTGTAAGGGTAACATAACTTAGTTGGTCTAAGACTATTTCATGGTAGCTAGGATGGAACAATTGTACCCTCTCTAGAATAGCTTGGACTTGCATGATAGTGTGCCTTTCAAGGTAGTTAGTTTAGCATAATATAGTTATGTTTGAAAGATGTTAGCATGGTCTAGCCTATTAGGGTGCTATTTCTTGGTAGCCTTGAAATGAGAAATAGAATTCATTCATGTGTTGTGACTTGCCTTGTACAAGATAGAGAAGTACCTTAGATGACTAATGGCAATTAGTAAAGAGGGGCTAGTCCCCAACTAGTGAGCATGTATGATAGCCTAAAATGGTACTTAGTGTAAGTAATAGTATGGGATGCTATTCATACATTGCACAAGTATAACTTGAACCTACTTATGAAGTGTTCTCTTATATAGTATAAACTAAGCTTGGGTTGTTGCTATAGTTGCCTTCAAAGATATATTTGACTAAAGGGGATAATTCCCTTGTCTAAATTAAGTAAGATAAAGAATGACACCTAGTGAATGGTAGGTATGCTTAATGTGACTTCAAGGTTATGCTTAGTGTGAATGGTATTATGGGATGCCCTTCATGCATTGCACAAGTGTGCTTTGTTGTTACTTAGAAGTATAGTGCTCTTAGTACATGAAGCCTAGGTCTTGACTATGCATATAAACTATGATTAAGATGACCAAAAAGGGGTGCTTAGCTTGGATGGTATTATGGGATGCTATTCATGCATTACACAAGTATGCCTTGAAGTTACTTGTGTATGCCTATATGAGGCTTATGTTGGAGACTTTGCTTATTATTATGATATTGTCTCTTATGCTTATAACTTATGTTTCATGAAGTACTGGATTATGTCTTATGTTGACTAACCCTTATGATGTGCTCTTATGGTATTAGGCTAGCTAACATATTTAGTACACTTTGTACTAATGCATACTTTGCCTACATTCATATCAAATGTAGGGTTTGGAGATTGAGTTCTATTCTTGGAGATAGGTTTCCAAGGAGCAAATGAGTTGAAGATTATGGTGATTCCTCATAGCTTCGAGGACAACACCTACCATTTCCTTTATGTCCTTTATTTTCATGTTGAGATTGTTGTATGGGCTATGTCCCAAGAGTTTTATTCAAAGTTGTAATAGATGGTTTGAGACAAAAGTGTAGTAAAAGACTTCCGCTTGCTTTTATGAAAAGTATTCGATTGTCTGGATAAAAGTTTTTTAAATTTCCTTACTTTTCTATTATCTTATGTTATGTTATGCTAAGGGCTTGTATGAGACCCTTTCGGGGTCAAGTACGACATGTTACACCTTCGGTGTACCCTTGGGTCGTGTGAATCAAGCCTCTTAATTCCAACATTGATTTCAAGATTTTGGCATTAAGGTATGATAGTATTTATCTATAGAGCCCTATCCTCCATAGAGTTCCTAAATTTCACAATTTTGAAGTTAGAAATTCCCAATTTAAGTTACGATTTTCTTCTATGGTATGGGTTCCTTTTAATATTGATATAATTGATGGATTTATGAAGTATTGTGCATGAATTGAGGAAATTCCATTATTTTAAGATGAATCCTTAAAGACCCGTGTTTAACCCATTTTTTCTATATTTTGATAATTCAAAGTGGGGTTTTCAACTAAGAAAGGTGTTTATGGAAATGTGCATGTTCTTATGAAATTGATGAAATATAATGTAAGTTGCTTTGAGAGTAAAGCATAAAAGTTGTTGTTGATTGTTGTGAAAGGATTTTCTCACATAATTACTCAATACATGAATGTGAAATAGTTTCTCACATTAAAAGGGTTCTTACGGTTGAAAGGTTTTCTCACCTAAAATGAATCTATAATAAGGAGCTATTCTGATGATGAGGCAAGTTGCTATTACTCATGTCCTCTAATGACATGGCAAGAGGCGGTTACCCATGTCTCATAAATTCTAAGATAAGATAATACTAATGAACATTCTATGGAAGTTTAGCTTAGTTCTGAGTGGACAATTGGCGATTACCCATGTCCCATAAACTATGTGCCTACATAGATTATTTAGCTAGACATTACCTAGTGGATCCACATAAGCTATAAGTTCAGGGTCCTTACCTTAGCAAGTAGGGCACCTCTTTTTTGTTGTAGGGAAGACACCGGATTCCATGTTATAGCTCAAATGGTCTTAAATATTGATTAAGGTTCCCACAAGTTATGATGACCTAAGGTTATCTAAAGAGGTATATAATATGTGTTCAAAGATGGTATACTTGCATTTACCTTGATTATGGAATTATGCTTTTAATCTCTTATAACCTGTTTTAACTTAGTCTTTGCATATTATGAAAATGTGCTCTTTTTAGCATGATATTACATCTCTATGCATTGCTATCATACTTGGTACATCTTTGTACTAATGCATACTCTTGCCTACATGCTTTTCTAAATGTAGGGTCCGATGTTTAGGCTTTGCATCCCCATGGATAGAGGTCACTCTGGTTATATTGAGTTGTGGTGATTCCTCATGTTCCGAGGACCAAACATTTTATCGATTTCAATCCTTATTTTGTTTAGATATTGTACGTGATGTCGGGGTTACGTCCCAGTCACTCTTGGTGTAATAGATGGCTATTGAGACTATGTAGACTTCCATTTTGTTTTATAAAACACTTAGATATGAATCGTCTATTAAATTCTCTCAAAATTTATTATCTTTTTTATTCATGCTAAGTGTCCTGTGTAGGGCCTCTCAAGATCCTATGTGCCATGATACTCCTAGGTGGTACCTTGGGTCATAAAAATATTCATAAAATAAGCATTGGTCCATATGAAATCATTTGTAAATCATTTAATTAAGTCAAATCATGCAGAATAAGTTTGAATTTAGACAATTTAATCATAATTAATTAAACCCATGGAGATTTACAAAAAACCCTAGGAGAATTCGGTGAAATCGATTGCTGAATTGAAGTTCTTTGTGTAACCCAATGGGTGAAAGGAATCCATTGGTGAAGTTCCCACATACCTTGGGTAATCAAAGCCCTAGCAATTGAGGATGAGATCCTCAAGCTTGATAAAACCCTAGCTTGACTTGAAGATGTTTGGGAGATAATTTTAAGAAGAAGACTTGGGAGCTTTTGAGGTTTTGAGTTAGTGAGACCTAATAGGGCCAAAAATACATAGTTTAAGGGTTAGTTGGGTTGAAAAAGACCAAAACACTCTTAATTAAAAACTGACAGATAGTGTCTACTGTTGGACCAATGGTCCGTAAGACTTTCTTATGGACCATCCTAGTAAACCGTAGAAATATTATTGGGGCTCATTAAATAGACTTACTTCGATGAAACCCTTCATATGGGCCGTAGGACCTAGTCATAGCATCCAAAAACCATTCCAAAATTTCAGTAAGTCTCAACAACTTCTTAGGGAACTTTCTACTGCCCATAGGACTTATTACAACCCGTCTTATTCACTCGTGGACCATCTTCAAAGACTTGATATTTTTGAAAACTCATCCAGATCCTGCGAAAGCCTTCCTACGACCCATAGAGCTTTAGTGGTTTGTAGATCTTTCTATGATCCGTAGTTGAATTCGTAGAAACAGTTTAAGTACCCAAAATGAAACCTATCTTTTCCGATTCAACTTTCCAATTTCTTAGGTGTAGCAATATCTCCCCCTTGGGAACATTCAGCCTCGAATAGAATTAAAGCTAGCTATAATAGAGTAGATAAAGAGATATAACAACCCCTCATGAATGCGAATCATATTAAATGGATATATACAATAAGTAATCGTCTCCAAGAAAAAACATCACTCAAAAAATAAAGTTTTCATGAACATGCATGCATATGGAAACATGAGAATGACTAAAACGCATGAATCCAAAAGAATGAACTATGAAGACTTAATACCTAAAGCTAGAATAGGAGTGGAGGGAAATAAACGAGGATACTAGTACATTATATCGGCTTCGACTTCCAAGTATCACCCTCAAATAATTAATTCCTTCAAGAACTTTCACGGATGCAACTTCCTTCTTTCTCAACTTTTCAAGTTGATGGTTTAAAATTTCAACCAGAACTTCTTCATACGAAATAACTTATCATATCTCTCAAACTTTCAATGGCACTATAGATGTCGGATCTCCAATACACTTTTTCAACAATGAAATATGGAAAACCGAATGTACCGATACCAAATCAATGGCTAATTGTAATTCATAGGCCACTTTGAAAATACGCTTCAAAATATCATATGGGCCCATATAAAGGGGAATAGACATCCCTTTCTTTCAAAACCTCATCACACCCTTCATAGGTGAGATTTTCAAGTAAGCCAATCATCAACATCTGGATAAGACTTTTGTTGACTTTGAGTTGTTTTCAACCTTTCTCGAATAAGTCGAACCTCTTGTATATACTTATGAACTAACTTAGGCCCTATCAAAGCGACCTAACAAACTATAAACCAACAAATAGGAGACCTACATATCCTACCATATCGAGGCTCTAATTGAGCCATTTGGATATTTGAGTGATAACTATTATTATAAGCAAACCCAGTCATTGGTAATTGATCATCCCAATTACCCTTAAAGTCAATCACACAAGTTCTGAACATATCATTCAAAGTCTAAATAGAACAATTGGCTTTCCCATCAGTCTGAGGATAAAAAGCTATACTAAGCTTTACTTGAGTACCAAGACCTTTCTGAAATAACCTCCAAAAATTGAGTACCACGACCCGAGATTATGTATAAAGGCATCCCATGCAACCTCATCATTTCCTGAATTTTGTGATATCTTTCTTCATCCCATTCCACAACTAGGCTTTCGGCAAATCCCGATATATCTTGGTGGCTTCTAGGTGAATTTAATACCGAGAATTGTGAACTTCTACTAAAATCCAATTCCACAACTCATACACATTCGGAATGCATAATCCACCATGGTAAAAAAGAACACCATCTCCCCTTCGGAGAAATCCTCAAATGTTTTTTTGTAAGCCGACTTCTTCAATTCGACAATAATCAAATCAAGACCTTGCTTAGCTTTAACATAAAAAAAGTGACACTTCTATATCATTCTAACAACAAAGCTACCTTCATTAGAATAAACCAAGGAAACACCCAATCGGGCTAACCTATCAACCTCACGAACTAACTCTTTCTTACAATCCTCAATATGAGCAACACTACCTATCATTTGTTGACTAAGAGCATAGGCCACAAAAGTTTCTTTGTCGGGGTGATAAAGGATACTCATGTCATAGTTTTTTCGATAACTCAAGCCATCTCCTTTAGAAAGGATTAAAGTCCTTTTGGCTTAACACGTATTTCAAAATTTTATGGTCGGTGAACACATCCACATGAACTCCATAAAGGTAATGTCTCTAAATATTTAAAGCAAAAAGCACCATCGCAAACTCCAAGTCACGAGTTAGATAATTTTCTTCATGCGCCTTCAAATTCCATAAGAAATGTTCTTTCCATATTGCATCAAAAACAACCATGACCAAACCATGAAACATCACAATAAACCACAAAATCATATGATCCCTCGACTAATGTCAAAACAAGGGCTAAAGTGAATCTATCCTTCAACTCATGGAGACTATTCTCACAATCTTCATATCATAGAAATTTCACCTTTTTGAGTAAATGCTATTGAAGGCGATGCAATAGAGGAAAATCCTTCCACAAACCTTCCATAATAACTTGCCAAACCCAAGAAACTCCATTTATCTGAAGCAGACTAAGCTCCAGGCCAATTCTTAACTGCCTTATTCTTCTTAAGGTCAACTTGAATACCATCACCGGATACAATATGGCTAAGGAAAGCAATAAAACTCAACCAAAACACACAATTGCTAAACTTAGCAAACAATTGACGACTCTTGAGGATTTGCAAAACTATCCTTAAATTTTAAAAAATGATCATCCTCACTTTGCGATTAAATTAAAATATCATCTATTAATACAATAATTAACATGTAAATATATTGTTTGAACACTATATGCATTAAGTCCATTAAAGTTGGTGGGGCATTATTCAAACCACATAACATCACAAAAACTCATAATGACCATTCGAGTTAGAAAAGCTTTCTTCAGGATATCACGTTCCTTAACTTTTAATAGGTGATACCCTAATCGAAGATCCATTTTTTAGAAGAAACTCACTTTTTGGAGTTGATGAAACAAATTATCAATCCTCAGAATAGGATTCTTTTTCTTTATTGTAACCTTGTTTATTTGCCGATAGTTAATACACATTTGGAGTGAACAATCCTTCTTTCGAACAAGAAACAATATAGCACCCCATACAAGAGCACCCCATCAAGAGATACTCACTCTTATGAAACCCTTATCCAACATATGTTTCAATTGATCCTCTAATTGCATAAGTTCTACTGGATCCATACGGTAAAGAGGTACATAGATAGACTACATGTTTGAGAATAGGTCAATACCAAAGTGTATTTCCTTTTCAAGAGGAATAAGACGAATATCATGGGGAAAAACTTCTAGAAACTCATTTATAATGGAAATTGTAACACCTCCGAAATTTGGAAAAAGGAAGAAGGCCAAATAGGGCTACTCATCAGACCACTCTAATGTTTTTCGGAATTTCTACAGGTCGTAGGCTAGTCTCTTAGGAACTGGTAAAACATATTTTGGAAATCAAGCCGTAGTAACCATTCTTGGATTGAACAACATAATATGTCGAATGGACTATGGACCAAAAGAAGGTCCCGTAGAAAAGTTTTAGACAGTAAAAATTTTAGTTTAAAATTGAGATCTAAGGAAGGGGTCTATAGACCATAGGATGTTTGACGGTCTATAGAAGCGAGTCGTAGGATTTGCCAAAGATGTTAGGCCCAAGTCACTCGATCTACGGTTGACAAGTATAATATGTAAGAATTTTTTCAGTTCATAGGAAGTAACCGTAAGACAAACCAAAAATTGTTATAAAGGTGTATTTGGGTCTTTTCATATGCACCTAACTCCTATACTACATCATTTTGCAAATAAAAATGCCCCTATAACTTAATTTAGTCATAAATCTACCCATTCTCCTTCATTCCCCAAAAATCCCTAAAGTTCCTCTCAAAGGTTTTCTCTCGAAGACTTTTAAGGAATCTCAAGGGTTCTTCAAGTCTTCAAGGTTTCTTCATCAACTACTTGTGGGATTTTAGATTAACATATGTAAGGATTTAATCAATGGGTTACGTTAACCCATTGAGTCCCAAGTTTTTTCCAAATTCTCCAGATAGTGTTGGGTTTTCATTTAATACATCATGGGTTCTATTTGGATGGATTAAATTGCTTGATTTTGATCATATTATGATTGATTAGACTCAATTCCATGTTTTCAACTAATTCGATATTAATACATGCATTGATCATGATTTTTACTATTAACCCTAATTTACATGAATGTATAAAGAAGTTATGAAGTTATCAATGATTTTTTCATGAACTTGTGCGTGACTTATGAAAAAGAATGTTGTACGAACTAGGTTGCTTGACTAATCCAATTAACTCAATTATAAAAGGTTTTTCGCATTAAGGGATAATGGTATGGTGAAAGGTTTTCTCACACATGCATGAATCCATATTTAAGGAGCTATTCCATGATGTTTTTAGCTTGGACTAGACTAGTGACTTAATAGTGTTTTTCCATGGATTATGTTATTTTAATGATTATGATTATTCTAGTAGGATTTAACTTAATACCGAAAGGATATTGAAATGGAGGCTCTCAGATTAGTAGAGGCATGGTCTCTAGTAGCAAGCTCATTGTCCCTAACTATGTTCCCTGGTAGGTTTGTCTTAAGGTACATAGCTTGTGGATCCACCTAAGCTAGAATTTAAGGTCATTGCCTTGGAAAGTAAGGACATCCCTTTTTGGTGTCGGAGAAAGACACCAGATTCCACGTTATAGCTCGTGTGGTCTATGCTGATTAAAAGTAAATATCCCACAAAATGAATTGAGTACTTTCAAATATTTTATGAAGCTTTCTTTATAATTTCAAGATACATTGACCATCTTCTTGATTATGATTCTCTTAAGTGGTTTTTTCTATGTTTACCTTGGTCATGCACATCATGTTTTATATTATGTTCACTAATGATCATGTTTCACATTTCTATGCATATCCCTTATACTTAGTACATTTAATGTAGTAATTCATATTGTGTCTACATTGTTTCACTAATTTAGGGCTTGACGACTGATCTCCCTTCATTTTTGGGTAATTGATTACTTTAGAGACTACAAGACTTGGTGAACCATCATACATCAAGGACTGTGTCACCTTTATTGCTTAATGTATTTACTTTTTATGTTGCACGTCATGTATCGGTTACGTAGGGACCACCTATTTTGATGTTGTAGAAAGGTTTGTCAAGACTATGTAAGACTTCCACTTTGAAATGTCTAACTCTGTATTTGATATAAAATGCTTTACTTTTGTCTATTACTATATGTATATGTATGTCAACTGGTTTGTGTATGGCCTCTTAGGGTCATATGTGTTATGCCAGATCTAAGGTGTACTTAGGGTCGTGAAAAATATGATATTCAGAGCACAAGGTTTTAGAAACGGTGTTAGCATGTCTGACAAGTCACGTTAAGTAGAGTCTTGTTGATAAGTGTGAAGCGCAACACATTTATGAATGGGACGCTACAAAACATTTAGGAAACTCCACTTCTTCATTAATCTAAGGTATTACCATAAAGTTTATCTCTATAATGATCCTCCTCCTAAATAGTGTATGATTCTTTACAAGATATGGCCCCTTGAAGAGCTTATGTGATAAAGAATGCAACCAATGACAATGTGGAGCTAGAGGTTCCTCAAGTTTTGGTTGATCCATTGGCTAGGCAAGTGATTAATGCCAAATTTTGAACCCTTTCCAAGTGTTGGCTAGAGCCATGACAGGCCAAGACAATAGAGAGGCTAATGCTCCCGTGAATCCAAATATGGGTACGACGGCAACAAGGATAAGGTATTTCACTAGGATAAATCCTCTAGAATTCCATGCTTCCAAAGTTGATGACGATCCTAAAGAGTTCATGATGAGGCTTACATAATAGTAGGTATTATGGTTTTGTCTGTGGCTGAGAAGGCGGCGTTGGTCGCTTATCAACTCCCGGATGTTGCTCAAGTGTGGTTTGAACAATGGAAGAGTATCAGGGTGGTTGATGCGGATCCTCTTGATTGAGAGAAATTAATGAGAGTTTTTCTTGATTATTTCTTTCCTTTTGAAATAATAGAAGTGAAAGTTATTGAGTTCATTAACCTCCGACAAGGAAATATGAGTGCGAAGGATTTTTCTTTGAAGTTTACTCAATTGTCTAAGTATGCTCCAACTATGATTGTTGATTCTAGGGCAAGATGAGTAAGTTTGTGTCGGGTGTGTCCAATTTGGTTGTCAAAGAATGTCGTACCGCCATGTTGATAAAATAAATGGATCTTTCCGGGTTGATGATATATACCAGAAAAATTGAAGACGAAAAGCTCAAGGAAAGGGCAAAAGAGTCCAAGAGGGCAAAGACTAATAATGTTGCCTTTTCTCATTTTAGGTCTGGCGGACAAGGCATCCTCAATTATGGCAAAAGGTTTTTGGTCAAGGTTCCTCTAATGCTCTGATAACGCTCAAATTACTCTTCAAAAATAATTAAAAATAGTAGGCGGGCATTGTTAATAAAAGTACCCAAGTAAGAGTCAGGATCAAATCCCATAATGAGTAGTATAACTTTATGGATCCAATTAATGAATTAGAATGCAACTAATCTAATTGTAATGAAAGGGAACTTGGGTGGATCATTCCACCAAAAGTGTATCAAGTAGTTTCATAATCAAGTAGGAAAGATGAACTTAAATAAAACAAAGACTAAAGAAGATTAAGTAGATCTAGGGGTGTAAGGGAATGCATTGATACTAACTAGGGGTAAAATTGCATTGCTTAGAAATGATTAAAAACTACAAATAAGTTGGGTCATCTTTGATGACGGTATTATTCTTTCAAATCTCATAACATCAATTCATAGAATCTCATTTCAGTACCATCTATGTACAAAACTAAACAACCCTATACCATGTTTGAATCACCTAGAATTTGTCTTTTTTAAGCACCAATTAGAGATCTAAGGTAGAATTAAGTCTGCCACCTTAATTCCTAAATTACCCACTTGATAATTATCTCAAATTCATAGAAATCAACAAGAAAAACAGAGAAATACAAAATACCCACTAGTTTATATTAACACCCAACCCCATAATTACACACTTAGAGATTGGGGTTTTAGCCACCCATCACAAAGAGTAAAAAATTATACCTTCCAATATAATGTCATGAGTAACATGAAATTAAGTAGTTATAATCAATACCCACTTCGTTTCAACCTTTTGTTAATTACAAGGGTTGAATTTAAAACCCCACACTTGAAGTTTTGTTTTGGAGTTTTTTCTCATGTTTCTAAGTGTAAAACTAATCAAATTCGGAACTCCCTATTTCTATCTCTTCTTAGATATTTAAACTTTTCAAAAAGATTCTTTTGTTTCCCATTTGGTGACATAAGTCAAGTTCACCAAACCAATTCATCGGATTGTCGTTCTTGTCGTTCAGCTCGCCCTTTACTGGCTCTAGGCTTCAGGTCTTTAAATATCTGACGGTGGTCTTGATGGAATCCGCCTTTCACATTTGGCGGTTCGCCGATTATCACTTTTATGCGCTTTTTGAACCTTCATTATTCTTTCAATCACTGTCACATTCGGTGATGGACCTCATGTTCATTTTCTTCACTTGACAGATAATTGATGTGTCTCTTATTTGCCCATTTGACTTCAATAGTTGGACCTTGTATCTGTTTGTATCGGCGAGATACCACCTCTTAGGTGATTCTCCCACTGTATTCGGCAATTATTAGACTGGAGTTTCTATTTTTTTATTGTTGTTGCCCTTTTATTCAATCATGCATCTTTGCCTTGTCCCTTAGCCTTCATGACTGAAAATCATCAAAACAACATTATAATAGGGAGAAATTAGGAATTGAGGACATGAATTGTTGAGATAAATAGGCCTCAAATGAGTATAAATCTACCACTCATCAGAACCCCAACTTAAACTTTTACTTGTCCACAAGTAAATTAAGAATACGAGAAGCTCAACCAAGATGTCTACAACAGTTTTGAATGATAGCTTACATGCAAGCGCCATTACAATACCGCTAATAATAGCATGCTATATTCACTCAAGATCAAGAAACTTCAAATGATGACTAGTCGGTATCAACACAATATCAAGCTCACTACAACTTCTTTTATAATGCAATAGCATGTTTCAACAGATGCATTCAAGTGTCCTCACATCAACAATGATTACATGATTTCACAAAGCAAATCAATAAAGAAGTAAGGAATCAATGCAACTCTTACTCTCCTAAAAGATAAATACATGCAAGCTTTATCCCATAGGTTCAAATCATCACACAACCTTGTTCATGCAAGATCTTAAGGGTCTTTTAGGCTTGTAATGACTGACAGTTAAGGTATGGTGAATTTGGCTCTATTACTTCACCTTTTTAAAGCATTGTTGCAATCATCTTCACCTCTTTTCAATTTCTTTTCATTCCTTTACATTTGAGACTTTAAACTTTGATTTGTCAATCACTTTATTTTGAATTCCTTTTTTATTTCACTCATTTCTCTTTTTTTATAAGGAGGGGTCCCTTAAATTTTTAACTAACATCAAAGTTGAGTCTCATTTCATCTTCCTTTGCCTTTCCAAACCCCCAACTTAGGCTTTTTGCCTAAGTTCGCTATTCAGATATACCAATGCTTCAAAAAGGATTTTGGGCGAGAAGTTAGGGACAATTTGGGTCAAGAGGTTTCAATATGGTTGTCAAAAAATGGCTTAGGCTCAAATGGTGCCAAAATAGATGCACACCCTTACAAGGTAGTCACACAAGGATATGGAAATTTTAGTGCAGTCACAAATTTTCTGGTGCTTGTGAAGATGTTCCAGAAATTCCCCAAACAGGTTCCCTCCCACGGACCTTTAGACGACCCATTGTGAGGATGACAGGCAGTACAAGTTGTCGTGAAGGGGTCAAGTCAGTGGGGTTCTCCCCGAGTTACTGTTCAAACCATGGGTGACTAAACGGCCCGCGAAGCCCTACACAGACCGTGAAGTCATCCGTGAAGGGGTTGTCACCACCCCCTAGAAGTAACACGACGTATTCGACCTCGAAAAGGTCTTATACAAGCCCTTAGCAAATCATGAACATTAAAGCATATGAAAATAGCAGAAAATTTAAAACTTTTCTTGACAATTGAAGACTTTATAAAATAAGAGAGAGCCTATGAAAATATGTCTAAAACCATCTATAGCATTAGGCTTAAATCTCTTTTAATACAACTTAGGGACACGGCCCTTACATAAATCGAAAAATATAATAATAAAGACATAAGTGAACAAGGTGGGTTCGTCCTTGAAACTATGAGGACTCCCCAAGTCTTCATTCCCAAGCTCCTTAGAAACCTATCTTCCAAGTATAAGACAGCACATCTCCTAACCCTACACTTTGTAAGAAATGTAGAAGAAGGGGTTAGCACAAAAGTACTAAGTATGGAAGCCATGAATAAAAACCATTAAAACATGCTTAAAAGGGGCATTTAGTTGAAACCATGCTTTATGGTCTTTTGAACGTCATCTTGAAAGAGTTGAAGGATCATAAGTCATAAACAACTCACATATAGTTCATCAAAGCAGAAAGGGTAATAAACATCACCATAGGCATAGTCTCTAATCATGGTCATAGTGCACATATCATTTATTACAAGACACACCACTCATGCATAGTTAATATTAAGACAATAACATCATAATAGAACAACAACATAAGTAACCCTAAGTTCTACTTGTGCAATGCATAGTTAGGGTCCATAGTCCTATCTACACTAAGTATCACCTTTAGGCCACTATGATCATACTTAACATAAGTTCATACCAACATAAACCAATATCACATCCATACTCATTTCATAGTAAAGCCACTACTTTAGTAACACCTAGGGAACACTTGTGCAATGTGTGATTAGCATCCCATAATACTAACCTCACTAAGCACTCCTATAGGGCTACCTTAATCATGCACTTTATCCTTAAGACCTCATTATAAAAAATAGCCATAAGTAAAGAACCAATCATGTGTACCATTTGAATATAAAGACAAGTCACTCATAACAACCATCCATTCCATATACATGCATGCATTCATTTCATAACAATATGTAAAGGAACCATCTACCACATCCTACCAAGTCTACTAGTGCAATGTATGAGTGAAGTCCCATACTCCCACTCCTACTTAGCAAACTTACCAAGAAGTTATAGAGTAGTTCATGCTCCATTCATTATCTTATTATTTAGGAAAGAATAAACTTAACCGGCATAGACCATGTGAGTTACATGGAATCCGGAGTTCTACTCCCACACCGAAAAGAGAGTGTTCTACTTGCCAAGGTAGAACCATCATAATAGTTTCTAGGTGGATCCATTAGCTAATACCTATGTGGGCAAACATAGTTATGGAACAAGGAGATTGTTACTAGAAACCTGGACTTACTAAACATAGAAGGTTTCCATCTCATAAGACAACATATATATTGGGAACCCGGACTTGCTAAACGTAGAAAGAACCCATACGGGAAGCCAGACTTGCTAAACGTAAAAGCTTCCATCTCATTTTCATGTTCACTCGGTGTTAAGCACAATTCTCCTTTAAAGTAGTATTAAGCCTTTACTTACAATTTAATTCAATAAGGAATGCATTAGGGACTCAACCCATCATTCATCATATAGCTCAAAGGTTTCAAAGATGAGAATAGCCTTTCATCATAGAACCAACAACATGTGAGAATGTTCATTCATTTCATATTCATATAGTGTTTATGAGAATTACCTTTTATTATCAACATATCAACACTACCATAATCATAACATAACATTCATACTCACATCCTAGCATACATAGTCATATCTTCATGGTCATGTACATTTCATGCATAATAGTATGTAAAGGTGCATATGAGAATTAGCCTTTCAATTGACACCATAGACATATCATATTCATATTTATGCATGGAGTGTGTGTGTGTGCATGATTGTCCTCACAATGGCACAACAACAACAACAACATCATAGACACCTCCCTTGTCAAGGGGGTCATAACATATACATAGTATCCCAACTCATGCACAATTCACATATATTGCATTTAAGGATCATAGACCATGTAAATCACCCATCTAACATTCATACAATAGACAAGGATACATTCATCATTCAAGTAGGTCATTCATGGCATGTATAGAATCATATATCCATATAGGGGATTATGTGGGTAGGGTCCTTCCACAATAGCACCTCATACAATTCAACATATAGACCATACCATGTTCATAACATATCATTCATATTCATAATGTATCATACTTAGTCTTATCTAGGGTTGTAGGGAAGAGGGACCTTGTCCCAACACTACAATTCATACTAACAAGTAAGCACCTCCACCATAAGTGGATAAAATAATTCATTCAAAGGATATATAATAAGTAACATCTCCCCCACAAGTGGATCAACAATTCAATAGAAGGCTACTTACCAATTGAAAACCTTCATTCATAGCCATCAAGGCTTTCTTCAAGATTCAACACTATTTTCTTGATATTCATACATCATATAGGATAACCTCATAATACAATAATGAATTTCATAATAACATACTAGATTCTCATCCTTTAATCATCATTCAACACAAGCTAGGGTTTAGAATTGAGAAAGAAAAGGGAAATCATGGGTCTTGTGGGGAATTGTTCAAAAACCATAAGTATTACATGAATTCATCCACAAACATTCATATATAATCACAAATAACCATTATAGATCAATGGAATTGATTTTAGAAAGAGACCCGTGAATTTGATTGAAAACCTAGAAATTGGGGATCTTTGAAAACATAGTTGAAAGGGCTTCTTGGTGATAGCTAACCAAGAATAAAGGGCTCCCATACCTTAGCCTTAGAATCCCACAAATTTTGTGATGAAAACCTTCCATCTCCTTGCCCTAGTTGATCTGCTTCTATGTTCTTCAATGGAGGTTTTTGAGAGAGAAGATTTTTTGGGAGGGAAAAGGAGTTGGGCTTTTATTTGGGTGTTGGAATAATTAATTTAATTCGGTGAGTTTTGGGGTTAAAATGACTTAAATAGGGGTCCTAGGCTTGGGAAAAATGAGATATCCTTCAGTTAAAACAATTGGGAAAAGATCCAATAAGTTACTTGCTGGAAACTGCCGAAATGGCATCACTGAAGCCTTCACGGACCGTGAAACGGGTCGTGAAGATTTTTCAGCCTAACAGTGCTTCACTATTTTGGGGATAACTTTTTACTCCAAGATCGGAATTGGGCAAACTTGACGGCATTGGAAAGAGGACTCAAAGACCTTTAATTCTATAGGTCATGGAACACCTAATTCGTTTTTAGCTAGGAGATATAACCATTTGAAGTTGACCCTATATTCTAAGTCTAATGGAAAGCCCTTCACGTGAGGCTCCACGAGCTGTGGTGCCTCTCGTGGTCATGATACAGTATCTAGGAAACCTTCCCCTTAACCCCTAAAAATCTAAGGCACCACCATGAGCCCTCCCACGAGTCGTGGTCATCACCACGAGCCGTGAAGTGGCTCGTGTGGAGGGGTTGTTTTTGGGCATCCTTTGTTTAGCCACTGCCTAGCCTACCACGAACCACACCACGATCCATGGTCCTCACCACGATTCGTGGTCGTGGTCGTGGAAGGTGAGGCAGTGTCCATGAAAGAGTGGACTGCCCTAGTCCTCTTCCTTGGCTCTAACCCTCAAACTTAGCCATCGCTTAGTCTACTAGTTTACTGACATCATGGTTGTTTCTTGACGTTTGACCTCTAAAATCACCAAACTAGCTTCAATAGCCATTTTTCATCATTTAAACAAGTTTTCAACTATAAACTAACATGCGAGTCTCTAGTTCAACCTACTAGATTTAGTCGAGCCTTAGCTAGGTCTTACTAGTTCGTACAGGGTGTAACAGTAAGCTTCCATAGTGTTGGGTTTGTTCACCCACATGCCAAACATATTATTTTCAGTGAGGTTTCATTCTCAAAAAGTTGAAGGATTTAAGTTCTTGATAGGTGTTCTTGAAGTTCTTTCTAAATCTTGTTGTGTTGGGTTTTTGATGATTTCTTGAGATCAAAGTGAGTGTTTTAAGGGCTGTATTGAGTAGATTGGAGTATACTTCTATTAAGTAATTGATTCTAAGTGATTGGGGAAGAAATCGCTCGATTCTAGGCGAGTTAGGGTGAGAAAACGAGCAAAGAAATTCATCGCGTCTTCTGGGTTGGGGCCTGGTGCGTCGCACCAGCCAGAGCTCCCCAAAGTAGGCTCTGAATGTTAGGGGCTGGCGCTCCGCGCCACCCATAGCCCCAGGGTCTCCTGCGCCGTCCAGTTTGCAATCGGTTGCTCCATTTGAGTTCTTTCGAAGGGTACCTTCACTTTTTTTCGATTCTAACTACTCTAAGCTACTTCTAAACACCTAAAATCATTCCTAACATGATCATAACCTTGAATTCATAATTCATAATTCAACTTCAAGGTAGAGTTGAGAGTTAAGTTTTGAGAATTCTTTCGAACATTCTAAGAAAGTCTCTTTGAGTCCTTTTGTGGAGTCTTCTACAACTTCTAGTAACTTGTTTCAAGACTTGAACAAGTGAGTATGAGAATGAGGAGAATGTTGTATTCATGAGTCTACTTTTTCATCATGATATCTTTCATATCATGAACCATAACTCTTGAATTCATAATTCACATTCAAGAGAGAGTTAAGAGTAGAGTTCAAGAAAGCCTTTGAGTTCAATTGTGAATCCTTTGAGATCCATAATCGATTTGAGTTAAATTTTGAGAAAGTAAGTATGAGAATGAGAAAAGTTGTATCATGAGTTCCATAATGTTATGTAGACCTACGAGTCAAGTCGTTCATGTCCATAAATTCCACATGAACTCCATAAGTTGAGTATCTATGAGAGGAGTAATATCTCCATGTCCAAAGTCTTAAGTATTGAGTTTCTAACCCATTTGAGATTACATTCCTAATCATTGTACTATTACATATTACCCATGAAGTTTGAGTTGGGTTATTCATGTCCATAATTCCGCATGAACCCTATAAGTCGAGCAGTCTTAAAACGAGAAGTATCTTTGAGTCCTTGAGTTGAGTAGTTCATGCTCATAAAATCCGCATGAACCCTCTGAGTTGAGCATTCTTGAAGTGAGTAGTATTATTGAAGTTATTAAGTTCCAAGTATTGAGTTCTATCTTGGTTATTGGAAACCTTGCATTGAGTCGTTCACGTCCATAATTCGGCATGAACCATATTTTAAGAAGTCTTTTACAAATGTTTTAACTTTGTTTTAAGACTTAAGTTTTGAGTTCAGTAAAGAGTAAAGTTGAAGTTCATTTCTTCAAAAGT